>OX328123.1:86210868-86295868 GCA_946811695.1 Gonocerus acuteangulatus
TTGGCGTTAGTGGAATTTAGAGAAGCATCCCCTGCGTGACGGACCTTTTTATTGTGTGTGAGTTATAACAAAAAATCCAAAATTATTCAAATAGTTTTACGCCCTTTCTATAGTAAATAATAAGAATGAACCACATATTCAATCTGCCTGCAATTAAGAGAGATTTGAATGAAGATCGTAATGTAGATGAATATCTCGGAAGGAGTTACTACATAACCAAGCCTGTAATAAAGTGTAGATGGCGATCAAGAGCGCGAGACGTTCCCACAACTGTCACACTAACCCGGACCGTTACTCATAATCACATCCTTAGAGCCAACTGCTCGGAATGAACCAATTTTTATTAAATTAACAATAAAAATCATTGAATTATAATTAATTAATACTAAAGAAAGAATTGCTATAGAGACAAGATGCTTCTTCTAAGACGTCATGGAAAGAGCACAGTTAGAACAGTTTCCGAAGTGCCTGAATAATGAGTAACGACTTGTAAAATACACATATATACATATACATATATATATATATATATATATATATATATATATATATATATATTCAAATACAATTGGATATGTATTATATACCTTTTTACAGTAAAAAGTTCATAATTACATATACGTATTATTTACTAACAATACTTAATAATGTTGCTTCTGCTACATATGAATTCCTTTTCCTTATGGGTTATTAGCACTTTCCTCCGAAGGAAAGTAGCTATTGAGGTTGGACTCATGACGGAATTTTTGAAAAATTTCTTCAAATCTTTATCGATCCTACCTAGTAGACACCGAAAATGACCCCCCTTAAAATTTATATATATCTATATATATATATATATATATATATATATATATATATATGCATATATATATATATATATATATATATATATATATATATATATGTGTCTGTTAACACGATAGCGGCCAGAGTTTTTGTTTTTTCGTCACGAAACTTGGTATATAGCATTCAATTAGCAAACGATTGAACGAGTTCGTTAACCACCAAAGTCGGTCCACCGGAAGGGGGGGTTTACCCCGAACCCAAAACACTTATTTGACTATGTCAGCCGTAATATTTGTTAAATTTCAACGAAACTTGGTATTCGTAGTGTTAATATAGAGAGAAAAGTGAGATATAAAAATGAACTAAATCGGTTCATTAGAAGGGGGGGTTTACTCCGGACCCACAATACCAATTCGCCACTACCAGCCGTGATTTTTGGTATATTTCGACAAAACTCGGTATTCGTAGTGCTAATCCACAGGTAAATATGTGTTGTAAAAATAAACGAAATCGGTTCATTAGGAGGGGGGTTTACTCCCGACCCACAATACCAATTCGCCAATACCAGCCGTGATTTCTGGTATATTTCGACGAAACTCGGTATTCGTAGTGGTAATCTACAGGTAAATATGTGTTGTAAAAAGAAACTAAATCGGTTCATTAGAAGGGGGGGTTTACTCCGGGCCCAAATTCCTAATATACTCATACCGGTCGTAATTTCTGCTGTATTGTAACGAAACGCTGTATACGTCGTGGGTAACTCATGAGAAAGAAGTGTTGTAAAAATGAGCTGAATCGGTCAATCGGAAAGCGGGGGTTTAATTTGTAATATATTTGAATAGAAAAGCCGGCAGACGTAGGTTCACAAAGCCGCCGCAAGGAGCGCTTTCTACCACTAGAGTGACTGTATCCTGTTCCTGCGTTAGATCAAAATACGATAATATGAGGTTTTTTGTATTTATTACGTAGTGTAATAGGTACCATGTGTAAACATAACTCTGGATGCAAATTAATAATTGATCAGTTACTCATTACAAAAAGTCCGATTCGCAGGAACTGCGTCATCTTAGCGCGGTTCCGTTCTTATCTCTAGTGTTTATGAAGGCATAGAATAGAAAAAGTTATTACTTTGTTTAGATCAATAGCGAAACAGCTATCCAAATGAAATCTCAAACAAACCAGTCTTGAAAGGTCTTTGTTGATTTACAATCATACCTGTATGGGTCAGCTATACCATAAGTCGGGCAGAAAGGCCTCCGCTCAGAGGCATTTGGAAAGCCTTGGGATCTCTCTCTTTAAACGCTACATTTCTAACAATAAATTGATCTTCTTATTTTACTTAATCTGTTTTATTGTCAAATACATTATCTGACTATAAGCAATTTAAAAATAACAAGGAATAAAACAGACAAAAAGAATAGTTCGAAGTAGCGAAATCAATTACTTAAAAGATTTAAGCACTTATTTCTCCGATTGACATCGCTTATTCAAAACTTTCTTTAAAACCTTTCTTGTAGACCATTTAGTAAGCTTTCGAATGGTAACCTTTCGCCTCCCAAGATTTTCAACCGTTTTCGAGATATTAAGAAATTATACGAAGTTCCCAAAACTTTTTATTATTTCTGACAACAGAAAATTGGTCTCATTTTACCTATCCTGTTTTACACACACATACATTTTCCTTACAAATACAACATAAGAAATTACAAAAATAAAAAGCAATAAAAAACCAAGGGAAAGAGACAAAAATTACAAAAAGAACGACAAAAACCCGTTCATAAGAACAAAACAGACGTATTTGAAGTTTTAAGCACTTATTTCTCCGATTGACATAACCTAATCAAAAATAGTTTTAGAATCATTTTTGTAGAGAATTTAGTAAGCTTTCAAATAGTTTCAATCCACTTACCACGATTTCCCAACCGTGTTCGAGATATTAATGAAAGTATACGAAGTTTCCAAAACTTTTTATGTCTGTTCATAAAATATTTTATTCTAACCCTTCCTTAACTCCAAACGTAACATAACTTTCAACATACTAGTTTTAATGAAAGTAGAACATGCAGATAATTTTTCAACTGAATCCCGTTATTCTAAGTACCCAAACCAAAAACGGTATTCAAAAACTATTTTTCCAATTTTCTCAACAACGGTTAAAGCTATCGCCTTGAAAATGGTTTCATTCGTTTTCCTAGTCCAAGAAGCCTATAAAACGAGTACTTACAAGCTTATGAACTCAAAAACGTAAGCGTTACGATTTTTTCTGCGCGAATTTCGCCCCAAACGCCATCTTCCAGTGGGCGGATTTTGCTGGTTAACGAACTTGACCTTTCAAATTGGACGACAGATTTTTGTACCAAATTTCATCAAAATCGGACCATTCGTCTTCTATTTAGAGAGCGAACAGACATATATATATATATATATATATATATATATATATATATATATATATATATATATATATATATATATATATATATATACATATATATATATATACAAATTTGAACCACCGTTATTTTCGGTTTCTAGGGGTTCTGAAACGCAAAATTTTCTAGTCGGCACTTCCGGATCGTTTCATTGTATCAACCTTATAAGCGGGGTTCCTCCCTATGGGGGAGGGAGGAACCGCGCTAAAATGAGAACTATTCACGTTTTTATTTTATTTATGTAGGATATTTTAAGCAAATTGTTCTGGAAAGCAGTCTACACTACCCAAATTCTGAGGAAAGTGCTTAGTTATGCAGCTCCTGCGTGACGGACTTTTTTATAAATTAATGTTTGTCGGTCTTTCACCAGTTACCGTATTTTGTTCCATTTCAGTCTTCTTTTTAGAAAATCCTTCTTCTCATTATCTTTCCATTAAGTTCTTGGTAAACCTCTTCTTCGCTTCCCCCATGGGCGTATATAGAAAATAATTTTTGGGGGGGTATGGATTGGGCTCTTGTCTTCCTAGTCCAAGGGCTGGTAACACACGTTTCATGAAGTGTTTTATTCACATTGAAATTTTGCTATAGTGCATCTCGCGGGTAGATAAGAAGGTATATGTGGTGGCTATGTTAAAAATCTTTAAGCAATAACAATATTAACTGTACGTGTCATATGTGCTTAGTTACGCACATATAATGTCTGGTTAATTTATCTTTGACATCCCTCTCAATTAGATGTAGTTGAGTAACTTTTACTTCTATAGTTAACATTAGTTACAATGCAAGTTAAGTCACATACATAGACTGCAAACTGAAAAAAAAAAAAAAAAAAAAAAAAAAAAAAAATGATTTGGGCTACCAACTGGTGAAAACTCAGATGGCAGTTAGTGCCTAACTGGAGAACATTTTCTCTTGTACATTGGGATCTGTAAGACTTTCTTGCAAACTATTCATCTTCGCTGTCGTCATCAGTTTCAACAATAGTATTCTCTTCATCGATAGTCATAACTAGATTATTGTTTATCAATTGGATTGGCTCTGTAATTTCTTGAAAATTGTCTTCAATTGCATTTTATCTTTGTATTACATTATCGACTCTTCAAATTTTACATTTCTGGATTTTATTATTTTTCTATGTTGTGGTAACTACAACCTTTAGCCACCACCACAATAATCAACCATTACAGCAAGGACTGCTCGGGGCTCCAACTTCCCAGCCTTAGGTGTCAGTGTGTGCCATGCTGGACAACCAAATATTCTCAATTTGGAGAGATCATTTCGTCCATTCCACAGATCCGACGGAGTTTTACCTCCAGGTAAAACTGAGGTTGGAGATCTATTTGTCTCATAAACTTCACATTTTAATGCTTCTCCCCATAAGAATTTGGGGACTCCAGAGCCGATCAATTTAGTTCTTAATTTTGAAAGAAGTATCTCGTTCATCCAAACTGATTTTTTATTTGCCTACATATGATATCAAATTTTCAGCTGCTTCACTCTTATGTTTCAACAGTTTGACAACAAGAAAAGGCCGTCACGCAGGAGCTGCATAACTAAGCTCTTTCCTCAGAATTTGGGTAGTGTAGACTGCTTTCCAGAACAATTTGCTTAAAATATCCTACATAAATAAAATAAAAACATGAATAGTTCTCTTTTAAATTTGTAATGAGTAACTGATCAATTAATAATTTGCTTCCAGAGTTATGTTTACACATGGTACCTATTACACTACGTAATAAATACAAAAAACCTCATATTATCGTATTTTGATCTAACGCAGGAACAGGATACAGTCACTCTAGTGGTAGAAAGCGCTCCTTGCGGCGGCTTTGTGAACCTACGTCTGACGGGCTTTTCTATTGAAATATATTACAAATTAAACCCCCGCTTTCCGATTGACCGATTCAGCTCATTTTTACAACACTTCTTTCTCATGAGTTACCCACGACGTATACCGCGTTTCGTTACAATACAGCAGAAATTACGACCGGTATGAGTATATTAAGAATTTGGGTCAAGAGTAAACCCCCCCTTCTAATGAACCGATTTAGTTTATTTTTACAACACATATTTACCTGTAGATTACCACTACGAATACCAAGTTTCGTCGAAATATACCAAAAATCACGGCTGGTAGTGGCGAATTGGTATTGTGGGTCCGGAGTAAACCCCCCCTCCTAATGAACCGATTTAGTTTATTTTTACAACAGTTATTTACCTGTGGATTACCACTACGAATACCGAGTTTCATCGAAATATACCAAAAATCACGGCTGGTAGTGGCGAATTGGTATTGTGGGTCCGGAGTAAACCCCCCCTTCTAATGAACCGATTTAGTTCATTTTTATATCTCACTTTTCTCTCTATATTAACACTACGAATACCAAGTTTCGTTGAAATTTAACAAATATTACGGTTGACATAGTCAAATAAGTGTTTTGGGTTCGGGGTAAACCCCCCCTTCCGGTGGACCGACTTTGGTGGTTAACGAACTCGTTCAATCGTTTGCTAATTGAATGCTATATACCAAGTTTCGTGACGAAAAAACAAAAACTCTGGCCGCTATCGTGTTAACAGACACATATATATATATATATATATATATATATATATATATATATATATATATATATATATATTTAACGGGGGTCATTTTCGGTGTCTACTAGGTAGGATCGATAAAGATTTGAAGAAATTTTTCAAAAATTCCGTCATGAGTCCAACCTCAATAGCTACTTTCCTTCGGAGGAAAGTGCTAAAATGAGAATATCGTCTAATATGACTTGAAAATATCTCCCCCCATTGAGTGTTTTACTTGGTGTGATAGGACCAACTAAGTCACTAGAAATAAGACTACCTATCTGTTGCTCGCTTGTTAGCACTTTCCTCCGAAGGAAAGTAGCTATTGAGGTTGGACTCATGACGGAATTTTTGAAAAATTTCTTCAAATCTTTATCGATCCTACCTAGTAGACACCGAAAATGACCCCCGTTAAAATTTATATATATCTATATATATATATATATATATATATATATATATATATATATATATATATATATATATATATATATATATATATATATATATATATATATATATATATATATGTGTCTGTTAACACGATAGCGGCCAGAGTTTTTGTTTTTTCGTCACGAAACTTGGTATATAGCATTCAATTAGCAAACGATTGAACGAGTTCGTTAACCACCAAAGTCGGTCCACCGGAAGGGGGGGTTTACCCCGAACCCAAAACACTAATTTGACTATGTCAGCCGTAATATTTGTTATATTTCAACGAAACTTGGTATTCGTAGTGGTAATATAGAGAGAAAAGTGAGATATAAAAATGAACTAAATCGGTTCATTAGAAGGGGGGGTTTACTCCGGACCCACAATACCAATTCGCCACTACCAGCCGTGATTTTTGGTATATTTCGATGAAACTCGGTATTCGTAGTGGTAATCCACAGGTAAATAACTGTTGTAAAAATAAACTAAATCGGTTCATTAGGAGGGGGGGGGGTTTACTCTGGACCCACAATACCAATTCGCCACTACCAGCCGTGATTTTTTGTTTATTTCGACGAAACTCGGTATTCGTAGTGGTAATCTACAGGTAAATATGTGTTGTAAAAATAAACTAAATCGGTTCATTAGAAGGGGGGGTTTACTCTTGACCCAAATTCTTAATATACTCATACCGGTCGTAATTTCTGCTGTATTGTAACGAAACGCGGTATACGTCGTGGGTATCTCATGAGAAAGAAGTGTTATAAAAATGAGCTGAATCGGTCAATCGGAAAGCGGGGGTTTAATTTGTAATACATTTCAATAGAAAAGCCCGTCAGACGTAGGTTCACAAAGCCGCCGCAAGGAGCGCTTTCTACCACTAGAGTGACTGTATCCTGTTCCTGCGTTAGATCAAAATACGATAATGTAAGGTTTTTTGTATTTATTACGTAGTGTAATAGGTACCATGTGTAAACATAACTCTGGAAGCAAATTAATAATTGATCAGTTACTCATTACAAATTTAAAAGAGAACTATTCATGTTTTTATTTTCTTTATGTAGGATATTTTAAGCAAATTGTTCTGGAAAGCAATCTACACTTCCCAAATTCTGAGGAAAGTGCTTAGTTATGCAGCTCCTGCGTGACGGACTTTTGTTTTCATAAAATGGTCTCCTCTTTGCTTTTCCTTCAGCACATGATTCACATAATTTGCTCGGTCCAGGTAATCTCAATTGCGAGAGTCCATCATTTGAAATATGACCCATTCTTTTATGCCACAAATCCCCTTTATCAATAGTTACTAAGCACTGCTCATTAAATTTGTCTGCTTCAAAATAATAAAGCCCATTATGGGGTTTGAAAAAGAAAACAGGATTATTTTTAATATAAACTTTAGTGCCTGATTTATCTGTAATTATTTTTGTCCCACGGCTAACAATTTTTGGTGAAGCGAATTCTGTTTCATTCCTACAATCAATGCCTCGATTTTAATTTTTTTTATTTTTAACATAAAGACTCAACTCACCCTTTCCATTTGCCGTCAAAATCCGGCCATCGGCTTGAACAATTTCCACTGTGGTTTCTAATTTTGTGATGTTCTTCATCAAACGTTTCAATTCTCCCTTGAACCACCACTGTCATAGATAAAAGATTTTTTCATCAAAGATCATGCTTGAATTACAAGTTTCAGTTACCAATAAATCAATTTCACTCTCATTTTGTGCATTATTTGCATAACTATTCTTATGTGTTGGATTTTCTCCACAATTCTGTTTTGAAAGGAAATTGCCACCCCAGTTCCTCCTGGTTCTATTCTGCTTTGTCCACATCCCCTGAAATTTTAGGAGATTTTGCTTGGAAGTGTTAATTATCCCCACATCGAAAGCATCCATTATTGTGGGCTTTTTAAGATCTGTCTCAGAAGTATTTCGACACTTAATTTTCAATTCATTGTCCAAAAGACGCTCTTTCTCAAAGTCCATTTTTATGTTTTACTGTTTCCACAGCAGTTAGATTATAATCTTCAGGAAGTGAAAGAAGCAAACATACTTTGTCACTTTCGTAGAATGTAGAACCTAAATCCCTCAGTTCTCTGATAATTTTATCAAAATTTAAAAAAAATAGTCTTCCAAATTTACATATCGTTCAGCTTTTAAATTTACAATTTTCTCCATAAGGTTAATTTAGAAAAAGAACTAGACCTGGCAAATACATCCTTCAAAGCCACAAGCATTTGTTTTGATGATCTTGAATAATATCAATATGTTTATCGGATAGTCCTTGAATGATAATGGCTTTTCCTTTTGCATCATTAATAAGAAAAGTTTTTTTTCTTTCTCATTTGTTGGTAGGTCACTTTCGATTACTTCAAGTAATTGTTCCTTTTCTAGGATTGCCTTTATTCTAAACTTGCAATTTGAGAAGTTATTAGAGGGAAGTACTGGTACTGTACAGTGTAAACACCGACATTTTTAAACACAGTTTTCGATCGAATTTTGTTGTACGCAATTTTTAGTTCTGGACCCATAACCTGTTGAAAGTCTTTATTTATTTAAATTTTAACGCCCATTATTATTAACTAAGAATTTTAGGATGGGTTATCTATAGGTTACCACCCTTTTCTAGCCAGGATAGGGCTGATGCCTTTTCTTTTTTTCTAAAGAAAAGGCACCATCCCTTAGTGGGAATCGAACCTACGACCTTGGCACGGAGTGTTAAGTGCTGAGGCCTTAACATTTAGAAACCAACTATCTTTAATGTAAAATTAAGCCAATTTCACAATGAATAATAAATAAGGCAAACTCTTTAAAGGGGGATAACATGTAAAAAATTAAAAAAAAAGCGGAGAGTACAGCCCACAACTGCCCAGATGATCGGTGCTCTCACTCACTCCTACGGGTACACGCAGTCCTTGCCTTCTTTCTTATTCTCATTACAGTCACTTTGTGTACGATTTATTTTCATATTAATCTTCAACAGTTTTTTCTTCAACGAGGTTTTGTGGCATTATTTATCGCTTTTTTGGAGTGGGGTGGTTATCTAGCTCAAATCAGAAACACCCACTAATTAAATATGCCTTGGGACTATTTTTTTTTTTTTTTTTTTTTTTACTTAATGATTATTAATTTACGTCCTCACTAATTTCTCCTCCTTCATCAATGGGAACTCGCATGAATTTCGCAACTTTCGTATTACAAGTTGGCACTCGAAAGAATTTTGTAGAACTTTCAAAGACTGCGCTAACTTCAAATCAAGGAGGACGTTTTGGTATTTGGAATTATGTAAAAGCTAGACTTCACTTAGTAACGTGTTTTCTTATATTGAAATAACTTTTAAGCAGACAATTTAATATAATTAAGTTGTTTTGTAATGTTTATATTTGATTTTTCTTTTAACTCTATTTTTGTCGTTTGTTTTTCTCTTTTTTTTTTTTTTTTTTTTTGGAGGTAATTGTTACATTTTTTTCCTGATGAGTTGTTAATTCAACAGGCTGACATCCGCAAGCAAAATCCTCGGATCAGAGCTACAGAACGAGTTGAGACCAAAGCAGCCAAGGCTCATCCTCTCACCTGGTCCAGGTACCATAGGGCTAAAGGTGAGCTTCTAATAAGTTTCTAATAACAATAATCTTTTTATCACACACTTGTATAGGAGTGTATGCCTCTGGATGCCATTTCTATTAACTGACGAACACGCTAAACTATTTATAGGAATTATTATAGATACCTACTATAAAAATATACTACAATTCTTTCAAAATCAGTTGAGCTTTTTAAACTATTAACTGTGTATGAAAAAATATTTCGTCATACACGAATTACTACTTCAATGGGCATGATGCCATTTTTCGTCATGGAAATTTACTGTAATATTTTGAAGTCCTTAAGTTGTATGTAGTTCTTGTCTATTTAATCCTAGCGTGTTCATACGCATATGCTTGCGTTTTCGCAATCAGTCTTGTATTTTCGTCCTACTTGGGAAATCATAAATTCTTAAGATCTCTTACATGTGTTTCCATTTTTCATGAAAGATAAAGACAAAACATTAATGGTTTCTATTCTAAGCTTTACAAATTACACCAGGAATAACGAAAACGTGCAAAAATGGCACAGTTCCTGCGAGTCGGACTTTTTTATTCAAGATCAGAGTTCATAGAAAATCTGTCATAAAAAATCTCATAATGGATAACTTTTACATAGATCCAAAAAAACTCCTACATAGGTCCAATGCAGAGCCCGGATTTTTTTTTTTAAATGTCACCCTGACAGCAGCAAAAGTAATAGATTGGCTACATTCAAACTATTGGCCAAGGGTATACACATTTTGCTAATACATTCATTTCTTGCACACAAGTGCTCTTGGTAACATCTCATGTAATATGGATTTTTCAAGAATTTCTTTAATTTCTGTAGCCTTGATGGGGGACTAGTCTACTGCTTTTATTCACATTAATTCATTGAAACCATTACATATTAATCTTCAAGACTTTATTTAAAAATAAATAATATATTTTAAATTATAATGTTTCACTTTAAATGCACTAGCAATAATAAGCCAAAACAATTCTGAATTACTATAAATCTAAAGCGTTAATCTGCTATTTTTAAGGATTGGTCCTCTAAAAAAATAAAAACCAGTATTCATAAATTCACTCATGCAGTAGTATCTTTAACATTTTTCATTTCAACTGTCAAAAACTATAACAAGTTTGTTACAAAATACAATGAATCTTGTACAAATTAAATATCAACTTTAATAAATTCAGTAGAAATTAATTTTATTAGAATTCAATTTAAGTAAATCCAATGAATTTATAAATTTTCAGAAATTGAGGAATATCTTCAATATTTAGCTCAAATGGAGCCGTCTCTTGTAAGCCTTATTACCATTGGCAAGTCAGCAGAAGGGAGGCCGCTAAGAGTTGTAAAGGTATCTTCCCACAAGAAGAAGATCGATAAGCCTGCGATATGGATTGATGCAGGTATACATAATTTATTCTTTGATTGATTAATGCCATTATTTTATTTTTTATTTTTTAACGGCACATCGACAAATCTGGGCCATTAGCGCTGACATCCAGGGTGCAGCGAGAAATTTTCTCAACGAGCCCTGAGATGAGAAAATTCCTGCCACCGGTGGGGATCGAACCACCATCTCCCGCTTATGAATCTAAGGCGCTAGCCACTAGACCACGGGAGACCCCTAATGCCATTATTGTTTATATTATTATACAGTTATAAAAAATGCAATCATTAACAGAACACTATTTTTCCCCCCGAAAACAGTAAATACTACTTAGCATATTTCAGTAAAAAAATATGACGATTAGTAGACCAAACATTCAGAAAGGGAGCAACTGAAATGACAATTTTTCGAAACTTTTAAAAAACAGATGTCTTTAGTATTAAATCATTTATTGACCAACAATATTTTCTATACTTTACTAGACCTATCTAGTATGTAAAATTTAGCTCACTATTATAATATTTCTTCACACAAATATTTTAAAATATTTTTCTGATTCCAGTAGGTCTTCTGATTAAAATATATTCTTTCTTCACAACAAAAAATATTCTGTTGAATTTATACAGTTTATGACTGTCATTACATACATTATAAATTGCTAAGTAAATAAATTTACATACTTATGATTATTAAAAAAAAAATAATTCAATAATTATAAATGTATTGACTGCTAAGGCACATGATCACCTATGGTTCGACAGCCTTTGTAAACATCTTGGTGAGAGAAGCATCTATTTCTTCAAGAATATAAACTACTCTGGCATTTTTCCACTTCAGCGAGATTTTCCTCTTAGGTACTTGAATGCCACTCCAGATTGGTCCATTCTTTTATCAATTTTTTTCATGAGCCCTAAGTTGATATGTAGTGGAGGCAATACAATTTTTTGGGGGCCCTCAAGATGATTATTGAGAACATTATTTTTTCCTGAAGTCATACTTTCCTCGTGTAATGAGATGGTGTGTTCCAAATGAAAAACAGCAGTTCTTTATAAATCCGAGTTGCATACCTACTGGAATTGCCACAATTTTCTAGTTCCTAAAGATGCCCCTTTGTAGTGTTGAGATTCGATGGATTTTAGAAGGGTTTTCAAATTTTGGCAAGTTTTCTTCATGTGCACAATAGGTATAGAAAGACATAAATAGCCATTGCACAAAAGACTGCCTTTAGGCTTAGATTTAATGAATCTATAAACTATGAATTTATATTGAAAATTATGCCTACAATGCCTGATTTTGTTTTGCTATTTTTCTTACCTACAGATGTAGCTCAATAGATACTACCTTTGTAAGTCGGGGGAAAAAAAAAAAAAAAAAAAATTCGAGGAAAACCATGATATTTATTATGACATTACCCGAGTTATACAAATGTTTTATGTTAATCTTGAGATTATTGATAATTTGAAAAATAACACACAAATATATAGAAATAGAATTCTTTAAGAATCTTATAGATAAGTCTACAAGGCTTCAGATTGTATGATAATATTTAAAGTCCAGAAAAATGAAAATGTCCAAAATTTCCACAGGTATTTTATGTTTTCAGTGACAGCCCCATTTTTAATGCACATGCAAAGGTCTTTAATCAGTCCAGCCTTGCTCCTGGAGTCCAAAATGTCTAGGATTGAGTAAGGACCTTTGCACGGGCATTGAAAATGGGGCTGTCGCTGAAAATGTTCTGCAAAACATAAAATACCTGTGAAAATGTTGGACTTTTTTCATTATTCTGAACATCAATTTCCACCATCCAGCAAATCCTTTAATATATTTAAAGTTGTAATAGCCCAGTCCCATGTTTGGTCCTAAATTACCAAAGGATTCATTCTCATTTACTATCAGACACCTAGTTATTGAGAAGAAACAGTAAGACTAAATAATATAGTATGACTAAATTCTTAGTGCTAAAGAAAAATAATCATTCTTCTTTAAATTCATTTACAGGTATGCATGGGAGGGAATGGATTGCTCCGGCAGTTTCACTGTTCATTCTCAAACAGCTGGTGGAAAACTATGCCACTAACCGAGGAGTAGTCGACACAGTTGACTGGTATATCATGCCTCTTGCTAATCCTGATGGCTATGAGTACACTCATATAGCAGACAGGTTTTGGAGGAAAAATCGTTCATTGAAAGTTCGTGGAGTGTCAGATACAAAAGGAAGGTATGGCTGGTTATCTGTCATGTACTGAATAGCAATTATTTATTCCACTGAATATATGCATTTTTTCTCAGTTCCTGAATCACATGATTTCTAAATACTTTGGAAAATATGTTATCTCTTTGCGACTTTGTAGAAAGAGGAAGTTGTCTTGAACAAATAATAATAATGTTGTGGTTGAGAATTCTGTTTAGTATTGCTGTTAATAATACAAAAATAATACTCTGGACTACAATACAACTTGACAAGATTTACATTAAGTGATTTCAGACACATATATGAGAAAAAAATCAATAAATCATTTTTTTTTCTCCAAATTTCAACAAGGGTAAAATAGGAATATTTTTTTATAATTTTAGCCTTATTTAATTTACACAAAAATATATAACATGCCCTGTTTAAATGGCATGCAAAGTATTTTGCATTTTGCTATTTGAAAATAAAAAGAGAATATTTAAAATAAAGGGAACAACAAAGTCAAAGTGTTTATTACTTCTTATTTATATTCATGTATCTTCTACATAATCCAAATGTAATTTTTATAATGTGCATTTTGAAAAGTAATAATAATTTAAACTTTTTTAGGCTGTTTTGGGGAGATGATGATGACGAGAAATGTGCAGGGGTGGATCTGAATAGGAACTTTGACTTCCACTGGGGAGAAGCTGGTTCTTCGGACAACCCCTGTGGACCCACATATGCAGGTGAACTTAAATTCTTATAATCAGATTGATTATAGTTCTCATATAAATTCTTATGAGCAGGATAATTCATTTGGTTTTGGACATTTCTTTCAATTTTTTATTTCAAAATACATAAGATATTTCTAAAACAACTAAAATTAACTTCCCAGTGAATTCCCTGACAAGAAGAATATTTCCAATGAATAATCTATTATTTATTAGTATACTATAACAAAAATTACATTACTTAAAGTTATTGTTTATAGGAAAATAAGATATGTTTTATTCTATCATATCTCATATATGACACTAGTATTTAAAATTTCTCATGATATGTATCAGGTCATCCCATAAGTAATGTCGGATTTTAATATTCTGTCTGTTTATGTTCCCTCCTTTTCAATTTATTTTTTTTACATTTTTTGTTTGTTATAGCATTAAATACACTTACGTATCAAATTTAATTAATTATGCATTTCTCTTAGAAAACCAGGTGAAAAATTCATACTGCTATTAACATGTTTTCAGGTCCTCGTCCATTCTCTGAGCCTGAAACAAAGGCAATAGCAGACTTTATCACAGACCAGGAACAGATAAAGGCTTATTTAACTCTTCATTCATACTCACAGATGTGGCTTCTTCCCTGGGGATACACGAAGCAAATTGCCAAGGATCATGATGATCTCATGTACCTTGGTCGGCGTGCTATTGAAGCACTCCAGAAAGTACATGGAACTGTTTATAAAATAGGAAGCTCACCTCAGCTACTTTACCCTACATCAGGTTTGAATCAAGCTTATTAATGTACATTACATTGTAACATCTTCTCAAAACCTTTTATAGTGATAATCATTCCTTTAGAGTATGATCTTCAATATTTTATTCTCTCGCTCAAATCAATTCTTCTTGCAGTCAATTAAAAAAAAAGAAAAAAGAAGACTGTCACTGATTTTTTTTCTTGGGGGGGAGGGAATAATTTTAAGCCGCCTTACATAATATTTTTTATTTAGTACAAGGGCTTTGAACACATTTATTGATTTAGACTTTCTTTATAGAAAGCAATGCACTGGTCACCTTCATGGTTTTAAATGAGGGCCTTACAAGTTCGGCTTATAGAAATATATTAGTTCCTGGCCAGTATTTCAAAATATCAAAAAATGATTAATTGCATTTGTTGTGTTTCAGGCAGTTCAGATGATTGGGCAAAAGGTAGAGCTGGTATAAAATACAGCTATACAGTTGAACTGAGGGACAAAGGAACGTATGGCTTCCTCTTACCAGCTTCACAGATAATTCCGACTGGTAGAGAGACTTTTGCTGCCATAAAAACCATTGCTAAGCACATAGCCAAGCCAGTACTTGCAAACTGATTTTTCGCTGAGCATATTTTGAAGAGAGATATAAAAAACCTCAAAAGTCATATTTTTTATTTAGATGTTTTTATTACATTTTTTCGAAACATCAATATAAAATAATTCTGTCATTTACCCTATTTTTCACTTTGTTGTGAAATCAATGTAAAGTATTTTCAAATCCAAATTATGTAAATTTTTAATTAAGTTCTACATGAAATGTGATATTAGTCCTGTATTTTTCATGTATCTTAAATGTTAATTTTAAGTTCTTTAATTTTTTAAGGTTGTGTAAATACAGAGTGTAATTTATTTATAATGCATCATTTATAAAAATTGATCAGAAATGTAATATGAACACTGGCTCTTTTAGCACTTTCCTCCGGAGGAAAGTAGCTATTGAGGAAATTCATGACGGAATTTTTGAAACATTTCTTCGAATCTTTATCGATCCTACCTAGTAGCCACCGAAAATGACCCCAGTTAAAATTTATATATATATATATATATATATATATATATATATATATATATTGTTATAAAATAAAAAATAATTTATTAATAATTTAATTTTTGTACAGAGTATAATGAAATTGAAATTTAATTTTATTAAAACGAGTCGTATTGGGTTCTTATACAAATTTAGAGTTATATTTTTTTAAAAACAATACGTGGTTGGTGATATACATTTTACTACTCAGAATAATATAAACTTTATACTATGAACATAAAATACCTTATATCCACAGGCATTGCTCAAGGTCCAATTAATATTCTCTTGATCTATCTGAATTCAAAAACTTCTTTTGCCACAAACCTTTAGGATACTTTCCTAGTAAAATTAGTAAGGATCTCTTCTTCTTCTCCTCAGAAAAACAACTGACGATCTGCCCGGCCTTCTTGATTTCAGATTGAGGAAATTTTTGTTCAGTTAACATTTTATATTACTAAGAAGTAGTAAGATATTTCTTGGTTCATTATTTAAATTTAACCCATTTATGTTGGAGATATCACTACATATTATATATATATATATATATATATATATATATATATATATATATATATGCATATATAGTTATATATGTGCCCATTAACACGATACAGGCCAGAGTTTTTGTTTTTTCGCCACGAAACTTGGTATGTAGTAATCCCTCATCAAAGGGGGGTTTACTCCGGAGCCAAAGTAGTTATTTGTCAATACCAGCCTTAATTTTTGTTACGAAAATCGGTATTTGTTGTAGACAACTGAAGAGAAAAAATTGTTGTAAAAATAAACTAAATCAGTTGACTAGAAGGGGGGGTTTACTCCGGACAGAAATTACTAATTTCCTTATACCGGTCGTAATTTCTGTTGTATTGTTACGAAACTCTGTATACGTCCTGGCTATCTAATAAGAAAGAAATGTTGTGAAAATGAACTAAATCGGTCTATTGGAAGGGGGGGGGGGTTGTTACTTTGTACTATGTTTGAATTGAATTCTCCCGCCAAATGTAGGTTTGCGAAACTCATCAAATCAATAGATGAATATGTTAAGCTTTGTGTATTTATTACGTAGTGTAGTACCACGCATACACAAAACTCTAGAAGGAAATTAATTACCAAATTAATGATTGAAACAGCTGCTCATAAAAGCAAAAGAGCAGAACAATTTATGTTTTTATTTTATTTATCTATATAGGTTATTTTAAGCAAATTTTTCAGGAATGCACTCGACACTACCCAATTCTGAGGAAAGTGCTTAGTTATGCAGCTCCTGCGTGACGGCCTTCTATTTTTTAATTATTATTAATTCATAGTATACAAGTACAGTTGATTATTAAAAATAAAAAAAATCAATTTTTTAAATAATTAAATTGTCAGTTGTCAGTAAACTTAATGGCCAGACCAACAAAAAAATTCTTTACAACTTTCTCAAGGTTAAGAATAGAAATTTGAGGTTCAAAAATTACTTAGGTTGAGTCTATTAGATTCCGCAAGTAATTTCATTGACAAAAATAATGAATCTGAAAAAACTTTACTTATTAGTCTGTCCACATCTACTAAGATCATTGTCTCAGTGAAGTAATTTACTTTAATCAGATAATACTTTTATTGGCAATTGTTTCTCATCTGTCTGCTGCTTAATTCTATATTAGTTCAATATACATAAGTATTGAGTGGTTTGAACGGTTAAAGTACGTTGAAAATTACGTCCAGAACTTTAATTTCAAGCGGATACTTTTTTGGGTGTCTAGAAAATATAATTTTACAAATTAATACAGAGTATGTGTTGCATGGCTCTGACCATTATTATAATTTGTGTTTATAAAAACCAGACAAAAATCATGCCATCAAGTAAAATTATTTATTAAATTAAATGCTCTCATCATGTGCAGGAATATGTTCAAAATTAAATTTTTATAGGGTTTATACCAGAGACGAAAGTCAGGAATTCATTGCAAAGAATTTTTAATTTGTATTTTTTTTTAACGGTGTATCAACAATTGGGCTATTAGCACCGGGCTCTCTACAGGTTGCCACCCTTTTATATTGTCAACAGTGTGTGCTCGGTCACCCATTCAGATACTGGGCACGCCCAATGTTGTTGCTTAACCTCGGTGATCAGTTGGAACCGGTGCATTCAACGTGGCTAAGACCGTTGGCTATAATTTGAAGTAAATTTAGAATAGTTATCAGGTTTGAAAGTTGAATGTTTTATTTACTAAATTTGGTGATTTTAACATAGAAATTATTTTCTTTTATTCAGATAAAAAATTGTTATATTAATTTCTGGGCTCACAATTAACTTTTTGTTTAATTTCCAATTATAGGCTACTTTCGTTTAAACATCACGACAGAAATCAATGGAAAAAAAGGTTTTGTGAGTGACATATTACAAAAGGCATCCTCAATGATACATGGACAGGGGTCTGGTGACAGTTTCTTTTAAAATAAACACGCATTTGGAGTGAGATATGTCATTTTAATGTAGCACAAATTGAAAGCCTTGATCAAGGTTAACTAATGGTTCATAAAGAGTTGTTCCTGCTAAATCTGATGATGGCCTCATCAGCTGATTTTTTAAAAAAAATAGCATATAGTCATACATATTAAAATATCACATGTAGTATGAGTATTTATTTTAAATGTACCAAAGATTGGACCACTTATTAGTATTGTAAGAGTCAACCACCTCATCATAGTCATCTATCATTTGTCACATTGGCATGAAGACCCTTATAATTTGTTCAACAAGAGAATAGTGCTGCATGGAGGTGCGGGTGACAAGCATTCACCACATCAAACCACAACATCCCCCACCAATCTTATCTGCAATCCCTTTTAGTGGACGGGGCATGAGTGGAGAGGGTCAGGCTAGATTAGGAGTGGGGATATTCCAACTCCACTCCCTTAGGGAACGGACTGTAGTCATCATTAGAAGAGGAAAAAAACAATAATATAATTTCTGTCTTAGTTTTTCTTTGGAAACTTTATGTTTTCTACTACATAATTTAAAATGTTATGGTCTTCCTATGTGCTTAAATGTATTGAGTAGAGAAGCAAATTGATTTTCGTTGGATGTTAAAATTTAAATAAATAAATTGATTATTTTATTGTATTATCTATAAAAGAAGTTTCAACTGTTTTGAAATTAATAAAAAATTATGTATACCAGTTTTATGTTATATTTTTTTCTAATTAAATAGAAAGATATAAATTAAATGTAAATAATATTTGATTTGTAGGAAATATTTCAATAAGTTAAAAATTGGTCTCTGTATTGACTAGTTATAAGATCAAAAAGTTGTATATACTATATACATACAAATAATTGTTTATTGTTTTTTTTTTATTATTTTTATATTGTTTTGTATTTAATTATTTATTTACTGTTATTTATTCTGTAAATAGTGATTACATATGAATAAAAAATTCATGATTCCCAATAAAATAAAGGCTGCTCAATGCACACATAAAAAAGAAAAGAAAAAGATTTCCTACATTAGTCCTTATTATGTGTGGAATTGATTATTTATTATCAAGTGATTCACAAGATTTTGTACTTCCTAGTATAGGGAACACTGCAGTCAGTTGCTTTGTTCTGTTTGTTGGGTGTGATACAACTACATGTAATGGTCACAGTTATTAAATTACAGTATATTATTACACAGTGTCATGATTATTATTTTAAATCCTACATTATGACTGTTTAAGTGCAAGTTGTTTGGTGGTACTAATACGTTTAAGCCGAGAAATATTCATTTTTTCAAGCATTTTCTCCTTTTATATTCAACACAAAAGTTAGTTCTCAGTCATTAGATGCATTATATCCCTCAAATCTGCCTTTTTGTTGATATTTCACTCCTGACCGTGTCAATGGAGAATCACTTAACATCACCTTGTAGGGTGTTTCATAGATAGGTTACCGAACATGGTTTTTGACAAAAGATGATAAAATTAATTTCAAAAATAATGAACGGTGGATTCAGTTGAAACTTTTTCTACATCTACTATATATTTGTCAAATACCACTGACCGACTCACTGGCCTATCATCACCCAGCCCAAACCACTCGACAGAAAAATTTGAAATTTTGCATGGACGCACCCTTTTGGGATGTAAACACTTGCTAAGAAAGGTTTTTTGCTATTCAAATGTTTTAGTATCTTTAGAGGGGTTTGAATTTTTAGTTTTAAAGAGAGCATGGTTGCCTAGACAGAATGCGTTGGTAGGAAGTTAACAGAACAGCTGTTACCATACTCTATCCATTTCATAGTATTATTTTTAATTGCAGTTAATTTCAACTATGATGGCAGTCCTTGAATTACTAGATGTAAACTGTCCCTCACAGAGTTTATGCTATGAGTTTCATTTTGTTTATTAAAATAACAAAAAGAAATGAAAAAAATAGGAACACTTTGCAATTATTACGAACTACGAAAGTTAAATAGGAACACGAAATCAATGAGACACTTGAGTTTGAATTTCGGAAACTAATCCATCCGATCTTTAGATTAATTACACTGATACAAAGACGTAAAGAATTTTTTCGTCAGCCTCGTACGATGATTTGATTTATTAACTTTCATCATTGAAAAGAACTAGCTCACATTAATAAGCCTGCTAATGTACAAATCAATCTTCTTGAATGTTCTAAGCTGCGGAAAATGGTGTTCTCGTGGTCTATTTTTGTAGAAATTTTAATTGTTTTTTTTTTTTTAAATGTCCCGCGGGCCAGATCAAACCTTTCAGCGGGCCGGATCTGGCCCACGGGCCGATTGTTGCCCATATATGCTGTAGAGCTTTCCGAGCGGAAATCGCACAGGACGAGTGAGCAATTTCTGGTATTGTTGGTTTTCTGCGCATAATGGCGCCTGAGTACTCACTTTTCACGAAATTTCATTGGAGTAGGTGTATACAACAAACCATATTAACTAACTATCTATCTATCTCTCTCTCTCTCTCTCTCTCTCTCTCTCTCTCTCTATATATATATATATATATATATATATATATATATATATATATTTCAAGCTTTCCAAATGACACTAGTGATAAGAAGGTTAGTGCTGGCTGCTGAGAAGAAAACAATGCGTTCTCACTCATTAACTTGTTTGCTGTCTCCTATAACAACATTTACACTAGAAATTATGATAGCATATCTGACTCGCATCAACCGCGTCTTATTTTCGGTGTATTGACATAATCCTTATTTCTAGGGTGATTTAGAAAGCTTAGAATGTAAATTCTTAGTATTTTACTCATATAACTCTTCCTTTTTTTCTGAAAACTTTGTATTATGTTAATAAATTAATTTTAACAAACGTTAAACAAATTTAAATGCCCGCTGGAACCAAATTTCAAAGAAAAGCTAGATTTTGACGCAAATTTTGTCTTATAAGAGTATTTTATGATGTGCCTATATGTCTAGCAACCGACAATTGATAGCGACAGTGTCAATTGATAGCGAGTAAAACGGGACGGGATATTACAAATACAAAAGAATCATTCTAACGATACTTATTCGGTATCGAAACAAAAGTATTTGGTATCGAATCGAATCAGACTGACATTACAACTTAGCCCCATAGATATAGAAAGGAGCCTTTCTATCGTTTCTAAATCTATGGTTAGCCCACGTGAGTCAGAAGAAGATGACTCATCTACAGCAACACTCGAATATTATTCTTGTATACGTCTTGTACGTATACAAGAATACGTATTTTGGGTGTAATCGCGTTTAAGCGTTTAAGTAATAGCTATAACTCTTCCAAGATCTAAATTGTTAGGATTCCAACCGGAAATGGTCTCAACCCCCCCCCCCCGGAAATTATTTTCAATATACGCCCATGGCAATATGATTTGAAATTGCATTGGTGCAATACGATTTGAAGTTGCATTGATGACCAATGGAATGAGTAAGGCGTAGAGCATTCCAAACAGGATTCAAACTATTAACAGGGATGTGCTAACTCATGAGTGTATCCATTCTCGTTAACGGTTGCTTCTACTTAAGTGCAAGGGCATCCTATAAATGTGACATTAGCTTAAGGCATTTATTACAGTGAACACATCTTAGTACTGAGTGCAAAAAATATGAATATACCTTCAGTTTCAGATTGGGTAAGTAATTAAATTTAGTCAAAAAATTCATGGATGAACTTTAGAACATTTATTACATGCAAAAAATTGTGAAAAAAAATTATTGGAATTACTCCAAAAAAAGAAAATTATTTTATTATTTAATGAACCATATAGGGGCAAGGGTTCAATTTCCTTAAGAGTTGGTGGCTTTTCATTCAAAAAAAAAGGAAAGACATCAGCTCTACACTGGCTAAAAAAGTGTGGTGACCTGTAGATAAACCATCCAAAAAATCTGACGCTGACGCTTCTTCCTATTGTTTTTAGCATTAGTTTTGGTCAGTACTTTAGCGTTAGTTTTAGTCAAAGCGAGGAAGCTCACCTTTCTTTCTGTAATAATATTTTTTATAGTTATTAATTAACTTCAGGATTATATATACACTCCCACCGGAAGTGAGATCGCTACTTTGGGGTCATATTTTTGTTCCACAATCGCGTGACAGTTTTGGTTAGATAAGTCATGGCTAAAGCATGTCATGCTAAAATTTAATGTATGTGATATTAAAGTTTACTGACGTAAGGTTCTAAAAAAGTTCATTGGCTAGTCTGGGATGCGTGCAATAACAGTCTGACCAAAATCTTCATTTAATGAATAAAATCTTCCATCTTGAGCTGGAAAAAGGTTGGGCATCAGCTAATAAAATCATAATAACTTAAGTACAATAAAAATTTGTTTAACGCAGTTATAAAAATGTGGGGAATGGAGAGGGTCAGAAATATGTTGCTATTCCAACACCATTTTATCGACAAGTTTAGAAGAAATTTCATTTAGTAGCATTATTTAATTTTTATTTTTTTTGTTTGCAAGTTATTTTTTGTTTTGTGTGATGTATTCTATGTTTTACACAAGACATTTTTATTTGTCTGAGTTAATAAGAGATGGTGCTAGCAGGAAGAGATCGGTGGTATTTTTGCACTACCTTTTCTACTTGTGTCAAAAAAGGATAAACCTTCAATTCTCTCTGTGTCTGATTCTTATAAACCAAGAAGCATTGGCCATTATTCGAATGGAATATGCAAGTAATCATAATGAATATCTAATAATGCAAAAATACTGACTTATGGTCTCAGAAGAGCCAAGATATTTAAGGAAAATATATTTTACCACACTCATAACTACTCCAGCAGGGCTAATCTGGTTTAGGTATCTGTGTTGAGTAGTATATTGATTTTAGAAGAATATTATGCACAATAAACGAGTTCTCTTAAGTAGGTTTTTTTTCCTGTTGGATGATACATGTACGCAGCAATAAACAAGTTAATTGAATATTTTTTTGAGCCTTCTAGCAATCATTTAATAAATAATGGTTGGTCATGTATAATGAAATATCTCAGTTCTTCAGTTTATTTGAATTTTCAATCTACTTGTTGCAGGTCCTTCTTATACTCACCATCAGTAGTGTTTTCTCAATGAAAAAAAGCAAAGATGATGTATCAGATGTAGAAGAAATAAATGTTTGGCCAATGGACCTTGAGCCCAATAGTCAGATTATATTTAGACCACTCTTTGTATACAAGCAGAAAAAAGCAGAACAAAATGAAGAGCACAGGCGTAAAGCCGAGGCCAAGTTAGATTCGCCAAATGAAGGCAAACATGGCAGTAATGGGAGTATGCCCCAGCAAACTATAACATATCAACTCCAACGACCATCGCCTGTCTCATACTATCCATATTATTACTACTATCAATACCAACACCAATACCCTACACCTCATTATCATTATGCGAACTACCCTTACAGCCTTTATAGTTATTATCAAAATCCTAATCAACAGAGGTATTCATAAAAAAGTTGCATGCTTTTGAATCTTAAGCACCAAAGATTGCATTCATTGATTAAAGAAAAAAAAAAAAAAAAGACCGACTCGCACGAACTGCATCATCTTAGCGCGGTTCCGTTCATATCCCTATTGTCATTTAACAGAAAATATTTTGTTCAGCCTTTCTTCAAAGGGGTTTATGACTTTACCTGGTCGGGTCCACCAGACACCAGAATCCTCTTCTAGAGATACTTATTTCATACGCTTCAATGCATTGAAAAATATCAAAAAATTTCACATTTTCTTGTGTTCTTCTTCTATCGTAATAATTCTACAAATAAAAATAATAAAAAAAAAAAAAAAAAAAAAAAAAAAACAACAGCATAAAGGCAGTTGAAAATATTCAAAAGACGTCATCGAATCTCTTTTTCATAGAAAGCTATATTTCTAACAATAAATTTCTTTTCTTATTTTACTTGTTATGTTTTATTGTCAAATACATTCTCCTACTATAAGCAATTAAAAAATAATAAGAAATAAAAACAGACAAAAAGACCCATTCGAATAAACGAAATCAATTACTTCAAAGTTTTAAGCACTTATTTCCCCGATTGACATCGCCTAATCAGAACTTTCCTTAGAACCTTTTTTGTAGAGCATTTAGTATGCTTTCGAATGGTAACCTTCCGTTTACCATGATTCCCAACCGTTTTCGAGATATTAAGGAAAATATACGAAGTTCCCAAAACTTTACATGTATTCTAATAAAATATTTTATTCTAACCCTTCCTTAACTCCAAACGTAAAGAATTTTAAAATATTAGTTTTAATGAAATTTGAACATGAAAAATATTTTAACTGAATCCCAGAATTCTAAGTACCCAAACCAAAAACGTTATTCAAGAACTATTTTGCCACTTTTCCCGAAAACGGTTAAAGCTATCGCCTCAAAAATGGTTTCATTCGTTTTCCTAGGCCAAGAAGCCTATAAAGTAAGCGCAACGATTTTTTTCGCGCAAATTTCGCTCCAAAAACCATGTTCCGGTGGGCAGATTCTGCTGGTTAACGAACTTGACCTTTCAAATTAGACGAAAGATTTTTGTACCAAATTTCATCAAAATCGGACCATTACTCGCTGAGCTATGCCGGGAACAGACAAATATATGTATATATATATATATATATATATATATATATATATATATATTACAAATGAATAATACAAATAAATAATATTTATTAAGCATATCTAGGCGCACGGTAGTGCGCCAGGCCAAGTTCCGGCCTAAGCTTACTGTATGTATATTACAGGCGGTCTTAGAACCGATTTTTACCCTCTCATAACTTTCAACCAGGTAAAGATAAAGTTATGAAATTTTACACAGGTATTATACTACTAGATGTGAGTAAAACTGGAAATTTTCATAATTCTACATCGAATAGTTTCTGAGATATAAGCGATCGAAAATCGAGATTTATAGGATTCACTCACTCACTCACTGACTCATCAAAATTATTAGGAACTTCCCCTTATTCTAGAGACTTGAAATTTTGCTTGAAGATAGATATGAAGACGTTATTAAAGGAAAAAATCAAAAAATCGCGGAAAGTTGTGTTTGACTTCGCTTCCGGGGCGGGGGCGTGCCAGTTTTGTACTTCCTTCGGAAACCCATCATTCCGTCCGAAACCTATGATGTGGGGTATCAAATGAATTGTCTCGGTATTAAGAACCTATATTTGATGTTTTATACCAGTTGTCTGTCTCTATGTTTGTTCCTCTTACAAATCCGTACCGTTTGACCGATTTTGGCCAAACTTGGGACACAGATGGGTCTTGATACGGGGAGAATCATAGGCTAGGTTAAATTGCCTATCAGCTGTCTGTCTGTTTGTTCCTTATACAAATACACACCGTTTGACCGATTTTGACACACATGTCGGTCTTTATCCGGGTGGTGTCATAGGCTAGTCAAAATCGTCTATCAGCTGTCTGTCTGCATGTTTGTTCCTTACACAAATTCACACCATTTGTCCAATTTTGACCAAACTTGGCACACAGGTAGGCCTTGGTCCGGGGAATGCACTAGGCTAGGTAAAAAAGATCTTTCAGCTGTCTGTCTGTATGTTTGTTCCTTATACAAATTCACACCGTTTGGCCTATTTTGACCAAACTTGGCACGCAGGTAGGTCTTGATACGGGAATGTCATATTACCTATGACGTTTTCTTCTTTTTGTTCCATCGAAATGCCCTCATTCCTTCTGAAACCCATAATGTGGGGTATCAAATGAATCGTCTTGGTAAGGAGAATCTATATTTGATGTTTTAAAAAACATTTCGACGCATCTTAACAAAAACGGTTGTGACTTCTTTCTTAAATGTAGTAAATAAAGTCGTAGGGTTCACTGAATAATATACTTCAAAGCAGATACTAAGTTTTTCAAAGTCGAGCCATCTAAATTACAAAGTTTAGGATCACAAACCCAAAATGTATCGTCTTTGTTCTTATATTTTTCTTGAAGGCCTTCTGCACTTTCCCTATTGTGATCTTTATCCTCGGGATAAGGTTCCTGTGTCTTACAGTGTAATAGCTTAGTTAAGAGAACAATCAATTTGTTTAGTTTTTCTCTAAAGATAATTTCGGCACAAAAAAAACATTGCCAAGTTTAAGAATATACCTGGTTGAGGGAAGTGATATTTTAGTAACTGGATATAAGTATTTCTATTGTTGTTTTTAAAGGTCAGTTGAAGTGTCTTTACTGTTCTTAGTAAGTAACTATGTGGTCTTCCAAGTAATGAACTTGGACATTTCTTTCTTGTATCATCTCTTGTATTGGCAAATATTTTTGGTTGAATTAATACACCAACTCATACTACTTTTTTGGAGTGTTGAATGGTAAGGTGTTTTTTGGGGGGGTTTAGGAGGGGATATTTTTGAGGAAGGGAGTGTTTCTTTGTGGGGGCAGGAACTTGGCCTCTATTTCAAATTTATGTTTTTTTTTGGGATTAGTTTTGCGCTATGATTTTGTTTCAGAGCATTTAGGTTCAATACTGCTGCTTTAGTTTATTTTAGCACAACTACATTTTAAACTATTGAGAATATAGTAAAATAGTAATGGGGGGGGTCCATCTTGCAACAAGTTCGAAAATGTTAACGTTTCTTTGTTAGTAACCCAAATTTGTTGTTTAAGTAGCTTTCCTAAATTTAAGTTATATTGTAACTAGCAAGACTATTATAAATTTGGATTGCAATTTTAAACATTAGCTAGCAAATGTAGCTTCACAAAGTTTATTTTATATTTTTATATATAGAGTTTAATAACATAAATGCTGTAATTTTGAGCTGAAGTTTAGAATAATTTCTTGTTAGACTGATTAGAAATTATTTTTCTTTAAAAAGCACACTGAACTTGAATATCTTAATGCAGTTACAATGGTTGAAGAGAGAAATGGTTCATTTCATGAAATAGGAGGCCAGACATCAAGAATGTATTATTCGGAGACTGATTTTCTAAGTTAAAGATAAATTACATAACTTACTGATAATATTTCTCTCCCCAAGCAGATTTATATCTGACAGCTCATTGGCTGTCAAATTACTTTTTTTAGAGCTTGCAGTGTCAGACACCAGACTTGACTTTCAGTCTAATATCCTGACTTTAGTAAAAGTTGATATCCTGTTCAGGTGTTAAAGCAGGCCAGAAGTTTTCTTTCAGTCTACAGCGGACTGAAAAGACGCTGAATGGAAAGCTGAGTAATGATTAATCTCATAGTTGGCAGTCAATGTGTTACTTACATTCTCAGCAGAAGAAATAAAAGCTGTCTATTTTGGTCTTAATTTACCGTCTGGCAGTACAATTCAAGTAATCTGGCAGTGAATCAAGTTTTACAACTAAATACAAGCTGTTACAATGACATAACAGTGCTTGTATATGGCAATGAGTATGTCAATACTCATTGCCATTCCTTTGAATCATTCATTGTTATTTTGTTAAAATGAATTATTTTCTAAATGATTTTTTGTAGAGTGAAACGTATTTTTGTATTTTAGTATGGTAAAGCTTTAATGATTTTATTTTTATAAAAATCAAATTATTCATTTTAAATTATTGTTAATATTTTTTCTAGTTTAATCTATAATTCGTTTTTGTAAATCCTGAAAATATAATGTTATATATTGATTTTTTTTTTTATATAATACTGTTCTTATGCAAGCCTCCGTTTTCGTCCTTTCAAATGAAGGGGGATTCAGCCATGAACCTCCATTTCAAGTGGACTGATTTAGTTTTTACAGCACTTCTTTCTCCTTAGAGGATACAACATATTGTCGTTACAAATTTAAAGTATCGAATATGAAAATCCCCTCATTCCAGAATAAAAAAACTTTTATTCATTACTGTGCTTTTGGACAGTCAAATAGTCGGCAGAGTCGACCTTTTGACAGTGGTTACTTTACTCTTGTACTATTGTATCAACAGGCATATGATATATATATATATATATATATATATATATATATATATATATATAAAAACATATACACAGTAGAGTATATACAAAACGCAATTTTATAACTATATTGTAATGATAACATTTTAATTGTAAATTTAAGTTTTTTAATAAGCACATTTTTTTTTTCTTTTAATTGCTCAAAATAATTGTGTTTGGATAATTTTATATTTAGATTATTTTTACTATCTAATTTCAGATAATTTTGTCCATTAATAAAAATATAATAATTATAAATAGGTAATTAAAATTACTTTGAATAAGTAATCCATTTTTTTCTTAGGTAAAAATAATTCATTTATAGCAATAATTGTTTTTTTTTCCATTTGTTATAATACAAAAACTAGATAAATACTTTAAAAAATATTTTGGTAAATTTTTTAGCAAATATATATTTTGCAAAATAAGAAAACAAGGAGTAAAACGATAAGAGGTTTTTAAATATAACAAATATGACAAGCGTTCCATGTTGTATTCAAAATTAATTTATTTTGTTAGTAAAAAAAAAATAAAAGTTATTCCAAAAATTTAATTAACAATGTTTAAACATTGTGTCCTTAATATTTGAGACACTAAGAAATTTTCAAGCGTACAAACTTACAATAAAATTTGAAAAATTGTATAGTTTAAGTAAATAACTCATTAATCAAAAATTAATTTATTAAATTAAACAATTTTACCCAAAAATCAACACATAGTCGATTAAAGCTAATATTTATCAACCAGATACAACTTAAATCATTATAAAATATTATCACATCACCTATTAGAATTTTAGACATTTAAATAAGTTTTATTGTCAACTTTCATAAAAAATGTTAAAAAATATGTCAATGAATAAATTCTATTACATTTTCAAAAAGATATAATATAACATCAAAATTTTGTAGTGCGATTATAGAGTCAGAGACTAAAGATAAATGTAAAAGTCCGATTCGCAGGAACTGCGTCATCTTAGCGTGGTTCCGTTCTTATCTCTAGTGTTTATGAAGGCATAGAATAGAAACAGTTATTACTTTATTTAGATCAATAGCGAAACAGCTATCCAAATGAAATCTCAAACAAACCAGTCTTGAAAGGTCTTGATTTACAATCTTACCTGTTTGGGTCAGCTATACCATAAGTCGGGCAGAAAGGCCTCCGCTCAGAGGCATTTGGAAAGCCTTG
Organism: Gonocerus acuteangulatus; assembly: GCA_946811695.1. Taxonomy (NCBI): domain Eukaryota; kingdom Metazoa; phylum Arthropoda; class Insecta; order Hemiptera; family Coreidae; genus Gonocerus; species Gonocerus acuteangulatus. The sequence continues at coordinate 86,240,381 of OX328123.1, forward strand.
GGATCTCTCTCTTTGAACGCTACATTTCTAACAATAAATTTCTTTTCTTATTTTACTTAATCTGTTTTATTGTCAAATACATTATCTGACTATAAGCAATTTAAAAATAACAAGGAATAAAACAGACAAAAAGAACAGTTCGAATAAGCGAAATCAATTACTTTAAAGTTTTAAGCACTTATTTCTCCGATTGACATCGCCTAATCAAAACTTTCATCAGAACCATTTTTGTAGAGCATTTAGTGAGCTTTCTAATGGTCATCTTCCGTTTCCCAAGATTCTCAACCTTTTTGGAGATATTAAGGAAAGTATACAAAGTTACCAAAACTTTTTATGTCTGTTAATAAAATATTTTATTCTAACCCTTCCTAAACTCCAAACGTAACAAAAATTTCATCATATTAGTTTTAATGAATGTAGAACATGCAGATAATGTTTCAACTGAATCCCGTGATTCTAAGTACCCAAACCAAAAACGGAATTCAAAAACTATTTTTCCAATTTTCTCGACAACGGTTAAAGCTATCGCCTTGAAAATGGTTTCATTCGTTTTTCTAGCCCAAGAAGCCTATAAAAAGAGTACTTACAAGCTTATGAACTCAAAAACGTAAGCGTTACGATTTTTTCTGCGCGAATTTCGCCCCAAACGCCATCTTCCAGTGGGCGGATTTTGCTGGTTAACGAACTTGACCTTTCAAATTGGACGACGGATTTTTGTACCAAATTTCATCAAAATCGGACCATCAGGGAATCCAGAAATGAGCGAACAGACAATATATATATATATATATATATATATATATATATATATATATATATATACAAATTTGAACCACCGTTATTTTCGGTCTCTAGGGGTTCTGAAACGCGAAATTTTCTAGTCGGCACTTCCGGATTGTTTCATTGTATCAACCCTATAAGCGGGGTTCCTCCCTATGGGGGAGGGAGGAACCGCGCTAATAAAAATATGAATATTTAATTATTAAATTTGCCATTCACCGACGATGTGGAGCATCGAAAAAAATAAAATAGTAATAATAATTAGTATTACATGAAAAATAAAAGTCCGTCATGCAGGAGCTGCATAACTAAGCACTTTCCTCAGAATTGGGTAGTGTCGAGTGCATTCCTGAGTAATTTGCTTAAAATAACCTATATAGATAAATAAAATAAAAACATAAATTATTCTACTCTTGCATTTTTTATGGGCAGCTGTTTCCATTTTTAATTTTCTAATTAATTTCCTTCCAGAGTTTTGTGTATGCGGGGTACTACACTATGTAATAAATACACAAAGCTTCATGAGTTTCGCGAACCTACGTTTGGCGGAAGAATTCAATTCAAACATAGTACAAAGTAACACCCCCCCCCCCCTTTGAATAGACCGATTTGGTTCATTTTCATATCACTTCTTTCTTATTAGATACCAAGGACTTATAAAGGGTTTCGTTACAATACAACAGAAATAACGACCGATATAAGAAAATTAGTCATTTCTGTCCGGAGTAAACCCTCCCTTCTAGTCAACCGATTTAGTTTATTTTCATAACAAATTTTTCTCTTCAATTGACCACAACGAATACTTAGTTTCTTTAAAATATAACAAATATTATGGCTGGTATTGGCAAATAACTACTTTGGCTCCAGAGTAAACCCCCCCCCCCTCCACATGGACCGATTTTGTTGGTTAACGAACTCGTTAAATCGTTTGATGAAAGAATACTACATTCCAAGTTTCATGGCGAAAAAACAAAAACTCTGCCCTGTATTGTGTTAACGGACACATATATAAATATATATATATATATATATATATATATATATATATATATATAAAAATTATAACTGGGGTCATTTTCGGTGTCTACTAGGTCATGTGTGCAACCTCAATAGCTACTTTCCTTCGGAGGAAAGTGCTAAAATATTTTATGGGCAACACAGATGTGAATTTTTGATCATTTTTAAAGATTGCTTGTCTTCAAATATGTTTTTGTTTAAAAATACATCTCATACTCTGCGAGTAAAATATTACTAGGTATCTTCATACATTATTACAAGTTCAAATACTACAGGTTAGTATACACGGAGGCACATGTTTTTAGCTCACAGAGAAATATGTATATATAATGTCAAAAAAGACCACAAATAATAAAATAAGCATACAGCCAAAATAAATATAATCTCAGGGTACACAAAAAATAAATAATATTTTTCAATAATCATGAGTATCAAATTAATTTCTATTATCATACAAGAATCATTAGATATACCAAAACACAAATTAAAACAAAAAAGATATTTAATTTAAATTTTATATTGAATGGTCACAAATTATTCTACATTTTAAACAAATTAGAAATCATTGCTTTTACCATTCTGATACTTATTATGATAAATCACTGAATATATACTTATAGATATAGAATATAATTCTGCCATGTAAATTCTCATTCATTAATTAATTATATTATATTTTGATTACTTAATTAATTCATCTTACAATAAAATAATATAATTCCACTTAGAGGAAGGTAATATTTTTAGGAAGTGAATCTTCCAAGAAGATGGACGAAAACACATTGATGTAATGGCACTGTTGTAACTAAATGGCACTAATGTAGTGTATCATTACAAAATTTCAATAGCATTTATTGTTGTTTTGTAAGACAATAATTTATATTTTTAATAGAACTCATTAAAAATAAGATTTAAAAAAATAATAGAGAATATTAATTATTTTTTCAGCGAAATAGTTGGAACTTTAATACAACAATTATTTTACTTAATGAACTCAAAGTATGATATCAATAAATAAATATAATAATAAAAAACTACCATCTAGGTTACTGTATGTATTTAATTTATTTATAATACATATGAATTTATTTATGTATGCCATATAAATATAACATATAAACAGATGTAAATATAACACTAATTCATATGGCCGTGTACACCCAAAACCACACTCACACATAAATACAGGCATTCAAGCACACACAAACACAATATAAGCAAAATGGCAAACTAAAGAACTATTGAAAATTAGTTTATATATATAGTACAGAGAAATATGACTATATCATTCTCAGTGCTAAATAACCCAAACCTATTTTGGTTATGAGTTAATTTTGAATAATTCTCAAATTTATTTCATTTTAAGTATACAGGACCTTACCCTTACATCAATAATAAATTATTTTTCATATAAAAATATACAGACAAATTGTAAATGTTCAAAACACTTGACACCCTGTGCACAATATTAAGATAATATATTTGTAAAAACACTATGCATATTATATCTATGTAAAAAGTAATGGTAATTATGGGTAATTGAACTACATTAAACATTTCAGCAATATATTATTAAATTTAATTATTAATCATTAAATTATTAATTCAGTCTAGACATGGCCCTGCTAGTGGAAGGTTCTCTCTCCTCCACAAGTTGAGGCTGAATTTGTGTTTTAAAGCATATTCCCCTGAAGAGGTGCCAAAATGGTGTGAAACATGTAGGGAAGTCAAAATAAAAAGTGTGTGGCATAGTTTTATTGACCTTTTGCCTTATTAGATAATTCTTTAAATTTAATTGTAATTGGTAAATCATGATTTGGAAATGTTTTATTTATGCAAGTCACATATTCCTTATCCAAATACAAGCAACTTTAAAGTAGATGTAAGATATAATTAAATTGAATATACTGATATACATTTCTTTCTCTTATTACTCTACAAATTACAAATTTTCAGAAGTATCAAAATAATCTTTCCATTCCAGTTGACTTTCAACAAGCATGAAATCGATTATTTATGCATTTAGGGCATTCTTGCAGAGGCGATTCGTCATTTGACAAGGAAAAATTTCTTTAAAAGAATTGAAGGGAGTGGCAGAATGATATAGCAAAACAAATTATTATATTAATTACCTCTAATTAAGAAATATGTGTGTGCCCCGTATATTGTAATGATATTTTACATTACATATTTAAAATTTTGAAAAATTAACAGAAACCCTGAAGATAATCAAAAGCTCATTGATATGTTATTGATATATTGCTTATTCATTGGGATAAGCAAATATTATTTGGTTTATTTGTATAGCAGTCGATACAGGTAGCATTGGAGACCGGTAGGACGCTCCCGAAGCCTAGGCTCAGTCTGTTAATGGAGATACAGTTGTAAAGAAGATCCATAGCTATTATCATCAAAGGCAAGGTTCAGTCGGTAATGGCAGACTTAATGGAGAGCGCACTAAAGATCACATCGGACTGGTGCAACGAGAAGGGACTGAGTATCAACCCTATGAAGACGGTACTGGTCCCCTTCACTAATAAAAGGAAGCTGGATGGGCTGAGAAATCCGAGTTTCAGAGGAGAGGTGGTACCCTACAGTGATAAGGTAAAATATTTGGGAGTGGTTCTAGACCGGCGACTAAACTGGAAGGAACATATCACTCTAGTTACAAATAGAGCCATAAGGTTGTGGGTATGCAGGAACCTGTGTGGAAAGAACTGGGGCATTAGCCCTCGTATAACACACTGGATCTATACAGCAATGATAAGACCGGTGATGACGTATGGGTGCGTGGTATGGTGGCATAAGTTGGCCACCAAGTCCTTCAGCACCAAATTGAGGAAGGTACAAAGACTGGGGTGCTTATTGGTCACGGGAGCGATGAGGTCAACACCTGTGATAGCAATGGAGGCCATTCTTAGCCTGCTGCCAATTGATGTATTCATCGAAGCGGAGGCAATGAAATCGGCATATAGAATGACGAAACAGGAGGTCATAGGCAATCCTAAACAGGAAATAGGACATTCCCAGATTTTCTCAAAGGTAGGGATGATCCCTGAACTAAGCATGCCGTCAGACATGATGAGGAGCAGGATAAGCATTGCAAGGAGGTACGGAGTAGAAATACATGGCATCTGTACTGGTAAAGAGGATATTTTTAAGCCAACTAATGGCACTAACATTTACACGGACGACTCCAAAACTATACATGGAGCAGGAGCAGGGGTCTGGAGTGGGGGTGAGGGTGGCTTAAGGCTACAAATTTCCCTTGGAAAAACCTCAACTGTGTTCCAGCCGGAGATATACGCCATTTTAGCGGCGGCCCACAGCATGAGCGAGAAGGGAGTCCGTAGGAAGAAGATTAACATCCTTACGGACAGTCAGGCTGCATGCAAAGCATTAAGGAGTCAGGTGATTACCTCAAGAGTTGTGGACGAGAGTCAGTCAAGGCTTAACCAATTAGCAACAAATAATAAGGTTGTCATTTATTGGGTACCAGGACACAGAGGCATCCCAGGTAATGAGAGGGCAGACAGGCTGGCAGGGGCAGGAGCGGTAGTGACGCCTGTGGGTCCAATGCCTTTTGTGGGATTATCAATGGCCTGTGCCAAGGAAGCAATAGCGGCAAAAGCCAAAAGGGACTTTGGAAAATTATGGGAGGGACAGAAAATAGCCCATACGAAGTCCTTCATAGATCTTAACAAATTCGGTAAAAAGGACATCTTTCTGGATATGTCCAGAAGAGACCTGAGGGAGACGGTCGCAACGATCTCAGGCCATTGTACGATGAACAAACATATGTATGTTATGAAAATGAAGTCCTCTCCGGTATGTAGGTGGTGCAAGGACAAGGAGGAGACACCCAAGCACGTCATATTCGAATGTGTTACATTAGGAAGGAGGCGGATCATGCATTTTGGCAGCCTTGGAGAGGATGAGATCAGGAGGTCGGCTGAAGTCTGGCATTATCTGAGATTCATCAGAAGTCTGAGAGAAGCCTAAGCAGGCATACAGGACTCGCACAATAGGACAACTGGCTGAGGTGCACCCCGTGTTGGCGGGGGTCTTGAGTCATAATTTATTCTATTCTTCTATTCTAATGCGAGGAAGTCGAGTACTCGGAACCAACGGCTGTTGCTAATGGCGAGTTCCTACAACCAATACAGGAAGTAAAATACGTGGAACCAATGGTTAATACTATGGGCGAGGTCCTGCAAATGTTACTAAGCCAAAATAGCCAATTAAAAACAGAACTATGCAACCAATTCGACGATTTAAAAAAAAGACAAGCCATCAAGTAGCAAATATAACGAATTAAAAACAGAACAAGCCAACCAATTTGGACGATTTAAAAAAAAGACAAGCCATCCTAAGTAACAAATATAACGAATTAAAAACAGAACAAGCCAACCAATTCAACAATTTAAAAACAGAACAAGCCAGACAAATTGACGATTTAAAAACATTGACCGATAACATTCATAATAAAAATAATGATAAAAATTTAATTGAATGTAATGATAATTTAAATAGTAATGATAATTTAAGTGAATTAATAAAAGATAATTTGAATTATGATTATAGTATTAATGATCAAAGATTTGAAGAAAATAAAATATTTGTTGAAACTAAAGATGAAAGTGAGTAGGTTTGTTTAGTGAATGAAGATGGTAAAATTAAAGAAATATTATTGAGTAATTTGAATAATAAAAATGAGAAAATAAATCAAATAATTAAAAATAAAATAACTAATGATAATTCAAATAATAAAATAAGTACAGACGTTATGGAAAAGATTTTGAAACAAAATAACATTAAAAAATTAATTGATGACCACATAATTAATCTAAAAATAATGAGTTATAATAATAATAATGGTAATGATCCGAATAATATAATGAATAAAAATGTTAACAACAATAATCATCATTAAATAATAATAAGATAATTTAAATTGAGAAATGATAATGACTAAAAATTATGTAACGAAATGAGTTATAGAAAGTTTAAAGAAATTATAACATGCTGGCCAATAGTTCTAATCTCGATAACCAAATTTAAATTTTGAATTCTATTTTTTATTCTTTTAAAACCGAACATAAATCATTTTTTTTTATTATTTTTTTTTTCCTTTTGACAGAAGTGCAAATGTAATGATATTTTACATTACATATTTAAAATTTTGAAAAATTATCAGAAAACCCTGAAGATAATCAAAAGCTCATTGATATTTTAAATTCATTGGGATAAGCAAATATTATTTGGTTTATTTGTCTAGCAGTCGATACAGGTAGCATTGGAGACCGAATGGAGGACGCTCCCGCCAAGAAACAACGCCATTCCTAATGCAGCTCTAGTTCAGTGCACAGCTAGTCTCATATGGTCATCAGCTTCATCATGAAGCCTAGGCTCAGTCTGTTAATGGAGATACAGTTGTAAAGAAGATCCTGTCAGTTAATACCACGCTGGCTTTATATCAGGTAATGCTTGTTTATCCATATGCCTGGATGTAGCTTATCCATGAGTTTTTTTTTTTTTTTTTGTTTTTTATTATTTAAAATTATCTCTGTTTTACTTAACTGGACTCGAACCCAACCCCTGAGATAAAGAGTTTTTAAATTTAAATATTATACATTTTGTCGACCCAACGTGGCGCAATTCTCTAATTCAAATATTTTAATTAATTATTTTTATTTAAATTATAACATTTTGGCACATCAACGTGTGACTATTATATTTCCTTTTATTAAATTATAACAATATGTTAATATGTCACTCATCATCTTTCAACAGGAAGCCACTCCTCTGTTTCTACCTTCATATGAGTTTTCTGTCTTAGATCTGAAAACTGGCCTCAGTATTGATATTGAAGACGAGAAGACCACAAACGGTTCTGTCAGCTCCTGAAGGGGTGGCATTGCGACAAAGGAACACACAGGGCAAAGTATTAAAATAAAGTGGTATGAAAAGGAAATGGCGTGCAATTTTTTACAGAGCCAACCCACATAAAAAGAAAAAAAGAGGTTATTTATTTTTTATTGAATCTTCAACTAACATGATACTCTTTATGCTTTTGATTCTTTAACCCGTGAAGGATGGGTGTACCGAATACGGCAAACCTAACATGATTCCTCAGGATTTCGTTCATGTTGTAGGTCAACATGAATCATATCCCGGTATCCGAAGGGTTCGGTTCATCAGTTCTTAGGCTGATTTCACAGGTCTCCATATATTTCATTTCAATTTTTTAAGATTGCTGATATTTTTCAATAGATCCCGATCACTGGTAAGTTGAATACATTTTTTATTGTTAGATGATTTGATTTTACATTGATGGTATCCTCATAAGAAATAGTTTTATGAGTAAACAGAATGAAATGTTCAGCTCCTCATTCTACTTGGTTCTGAAGGAGTGAAAAGATGAGGATGCATTTACTGAATGACTGACAAAGATAGTGGAAATGAGGACAGTGGAGGTTTTATTGATCATTTAACTCACAACCAATTGGTAAGTGAAGTGGAAGCAATTTTATCTAAAAATATTCTTATTGGTGTCCTAATACATGATTTTTCTGGCTATTCCAAAAAGATACAGCAGGTTTGGCTAGATGGAGGTCTAGATGATCTAGTAAAAAATATCCATTTTTTTTTATTTATTTTTTTTATTCCATGCCAACAAACACAAGAATGTGACTACTGTTGAGCTCTTCGAGCTTTTCATTGACAAAGAAGTTATTATCCTTTTTGTGACAGAAACTAGGAAATATGTCCTGTCAAAAAATGAGACTAATATGGATGTTTATACAGACGAAATAGCTTTTCAGGGTACTATGATCCTCTCATTAAGGTATTAAGGAAAAGAATTAATGGAATACCAAGCCTAACGTGAAAAATACATAGGTAACAGAATGTACATAAAGGGATATATTCTTTTTCACCAACGTGTATTTCCATGTGGGGGATAACAATGATATCAATCATAAAAACAGAGTTTTCAAACTTTTCCTACTTATAAATCTTCTGAAGACAAGATTTATGTATTGGAATTTACTGACATGGCTTTTGGATGAGGCTACAAACAATTCCTGGCAGTTATACAAGAGAACTGGAAGGAAGATTACCAATCTTGATTTTATGTGAGAAATAGTTCACACATTTGTGGATTTAGCCGCCGGGCGTGAACAGTGTTAGATCGTCTCTGTATAAACTGTCTACATTAAAGTTTTAAGCGGACCGATAATAGTGAAATTTGGCACACTTTTATGATTTACATTAAAGAATCTCCTTGTAAAGTTTGAAGGTGATAGGTGGCGTAGGAACAGAGTTAGGAGTGAGTGAAGTTGAAGGTTTTCCTAAGTGATAAAGCTTTTATCTTCTGTAGGATCGCCACGAGCCAATCTCCCTCTACTCTACTATCATCAAGGTCAGTCAACTTCTTCCAATCAGCTGTTTTTGGCAGTTCTCCCCACTCATACTCTTCCTAGGTGAAGTTATAGCCACAAATTTAGGTATACAAGTAAACCTACTCGCACTCACTATGGCTATTTCTAATGAGTTATTATTAGAAGCTATAAACAAAAACAACAAAGTCATCTATGAGTAAGATAACTAGTTTACTAGATAGTTTACTTGGGGAAGTTGCCGACCTGAAGAAAAAACAGGCGATTCAGGAAGAAAAAAATACCACATTGGAACGAGAAATCAAATTCTTTAAGAGGGAAAAAAGAAAAAATAATTTCTTAATTCATAATTTACCAAGTTCTGAGAATGAGGAAGTAGGGATATCCTTGTCAGAATACGGTATTGACACCTGTTTTAGGGTAGGGAAAGGTCGTGACCCCAGACCTATCTTGGTACTCGCATTAGCCACGACAGATCACCGGAAGGTAGAGAGGGAGGAAGAAGAATCTTCGAATGCATCAACCAACTAAAATTAATTGACGAAAATTCTTCATACAGAAAAAGATATTTTAAATTTAGAGACATTTCATACCGGCTAGACGATGCTGAAAATATAATAAAGTCACTGCAAACCAGTACTTTCCAGGAGAGTGAAGAAATTGAACAATCGCACAAGAGGAGGAAAACTCAGGAAAAACTGAAGCAATTTAACTTCCGACCAAGATCCAACTCGCTGTCAGCCCCACCTCATCATGAATCACAGGGAACTTCATGACCCTACCATCACCCGGAATCGGATACAGTATATCAGACCTTCACGAATCCTGCAAAACTAGATACTAATGGTAAAATTGATAATTATACTAATCCACTAACCTATGAGATATTGTTTTGTAATTGTAAAGGGGGGCAAAATATATTAAATTTAAATTCAAATATTCCTACTAATAATTTAGCATTATGTTTTGTAGAAACGTGGCTAATGGACAATAAATAATTTTATCCTCCCAGCCAACCCGTCTAATTATATACCCTTTTCTAGTAATGCTGTCAGAACAAAGAAGAGAGGTAGGGCAAGCGGAGGGCGCATTACATTTATTAATATGTCTATAATTAATAATACAGAAGATATCTCCTTGTTAGAGTCTAACCAATATATGATTATAATATCCCTTACTATAAATAACAAAGTAATTATATTAGGAAATATTTACTTGCGTGCAGGACTGTGATGCCGATGTTATTTTGCAAGATTTTTATAATTTAATATCTAAATTGTTATGTAGCATACCCAAATGCTATCTATATAATATATTTGAAAATTCGAATTTATATGGTAACAGGATAGTTAACCACAATAATGTTAGTAGACGGGGGAAACTAGTAGTTGCGACAATGGAGTCACTTGGGCTTATTGTATGCAACGGGCGATATCCGTGTGATAGGCCAGGAAAATATACCTATATTTCGAGGCAAGGTAAAAGTACCATCGATTTAATGTGGATTAATGAAAACAGTCTCCCAGCGATACAGGACATGAAGGTTTCAAAGTTTCTAGATTTATCCAGCCATCTCGCTTGCACGGTTATAATTAACTTTCCTTCCTTCCTTCAATTATGAACGCCCACCAAAACAAATACCAGAAACTCTTGAATATGTGAATTGGAATCCAGAAAAATGATTTTCAAAACAATTTGGAGAATTCAAGCGCAATTTATTTCCACTCAGACAATAGTGACGAATTATATAATAACTTCGAAGAAGGTTATATATAACCTAGTTAACACATACCTCACAAAGTATAAAACCTCTATAAAATCATTAACTGGTCTGACTGCATTGTCGACAAAGAGGTCATCCAGAGCTCAAGAGACATACATTACGAGTGGAAGGTTCTCCTCCTTAAGTTGAAACTGAAGCTTTTGTATTTGTAACATATTTCCAGAAGAGACACTAAAAGGGTATGAAATATGCAGTAACTATCATGTATATGTCCTAGTATTTGTACCTCATGGTACAGATATTGATAACGCCTGTCGGGGATTTCCACCAAGGGGAGCAAGAAGTCCTTTCAAACTTCCAGGCATTCTTCAAAGCCTCAACAGGAAGCCAGCACTTCGAAGTCACCGGGGAAGCGTTCTCAATGGTATGTCAAGCATAATCCAGAGAGATGCCCAGCATTCAAGTGGGTGTGTTATAAATGTAACAGAAAAGACAATACTTCTAAAGTGTGTAGATCTTTTGTCAATCATTTTGTTCAGTGTAATTCAGTTGAATTTTCACACAAGACTAAGCCCTTAATTGTGCCTTTAAAAGTAAACAATAGCATAATAGTTTACTTTTAAAGGCAGAGTTTCTTGTTGAAACAGGGTCGGCATTTACTCTTTAAGAAATATTTTTATGACAACAAATTAGTTAAATTCACAGGTTGTCTATCAGCTCTAAATTGTCAGCCGGTCAATTGTCTGTAGATGTTTTAGTTAATAACCATAAGTTTAAAGATATGAAGCTGTTGGTTATGTTGTCAAAAACTAGCACCTCTTTGTTAGCCAGACATTGGCTCAGTATTATAGGACCTTCTTGGATGTTGAATATAACCAGAGGCCTATATGTACACATTTTAAGTGATATCAATAATGTACAACATGATGTTTAGGTGATTGCTCTGTCATTATGTAAGTAGGTACCCTCAGGTTTTTTCTAAATCCAATAATGATAAACCCATAAGTTTGGAGTTTCTAGATATCATTTCTTAAGTAAAGCATCGTCAATGGGCTAGTCCTATTGCCTGCATACCGAACAAAACTGGTGGTCTTAGAATTTATGTCAACTTGAAAATCAGTTTAAATAAATATATTACAGGCAAACAATATACAATTAGAATAGGTTGCAATTAGATCTGACCAACGTGTTATTTTAAGTACAAGTAAATGAGCCTAGTAGGCATTTCTTAACCATAAATACAACCTTGGGGCACTACCAGTACAATCATTTAGTTATTGGTTTGAAGACCGCTTCAGCTTTTTTACAATCTGTAATTGACAAGATACTTTCAGGTTTTGACTACACGACAACATATCAAGATAATATATTGGTAAGGGGTAAAGATCAGGAGTCCTGTCGAATTAACCTCAATAAAGTACAGGAAAGATTAGGAATGTAACGTGTTACGATAAATCCAGAAAATATGAGAGATCTCTTACCAGAATCTCAGAGAACTACAGATTATATGCGAGATAACTTCTAAAAAGACAGACTCACTTGTGCACTTAAGACTAAATTTAAACTGGAACGTGATTCTGAAAATAAACACAGTAGACTGCGTTATGGTTGTGGTGAAGTTGGTCACCTTAAAAGGTTCTGCAATTTTTTTATGATCCCCAGCTGAGGCTATCCAAGTGTTCAGCATCATGATGCAAGAAGAAACAGACAGCCACATCGCAGAAGTAGATTTTTATTCACTGTACCTTCCTCCAAGCGAGCCTACTGACTTACTTTAACTACAAAACTTATTCACACAACTTCCTATGCTACTGTTACTACTATCGGACATAAACTGACTGATGGAATAATACAGGACATAAAGTGCAGACTATACTGGATAAATTTGATGTGATTACACTAAACCGACACAGACAGAACCAACACACTAGTGCCCACGAACTGGAACTCTATCTCACATTAACATTTCGGCTTGTACTCCTAAAATTTAAACACGATTTAATTGGAAAATATGGGAGAAACCATATTGACCACTCCATATATTGGATGTCCAAAGATCTGTGTAAGTTGCATCAGTAATAGTCAATGAAGAGTGAATTTGATTGTGGAATTATATAAACTGAGGGCGTACATAGTGAATTAGAAATTAGAAGTGGTTCATCTACAAAGGAATTCATCAGAGAAAGTTGTATGAGGTTTTAACAAAGGTAGGAATTGTTGTTTATTCGCATGTTAATTTTCTTATTGTCAATCAACAGCTGTTCTTTGCTAGTTAAAACTAACCTTTAACATTGCTTTATAATATTTTGTTAATTTGTGTGGTTTAATGGTGAATAATTGTAATTATTAGTGTTAAAATTCTGCTTTATTACACATTCTTCCTAAATAGTGTCTACTAGTGAGGGGGTAAGTCTTGTGTTAGGAGTGGTAGATACTCGGTCGAAATGTCATTTCATGGCATTTCGCCAGGCCAGTTCTCCCTAAATAATGAGAGTGCAGCCGTTAATAAAAAACGGAAGAAAAATAGTGTTGCCGAAAATCAATTTACTATCTCAACCTTAAATAAGTATGAAATGTTATTGGATTTGGAAGAGTCCATGGATGATGATACATCAATCGATTCACCAGAAGCTGTTACTTCAAAAATATCATCATAGAATGCACGAAATACTCGACCTATTGTTGTGTATAGTTATACAAAAAAACATACTCAGGCGCTGACAAACCTCCGTAAAAATTGCAAGAAAGAATTTAGCATTAAATATTGAGGAAATAGATTTATTTTTTTCCCCCTGGCTGCATAGAACACTATAACTTAATTCTTACCAAGATAAAAACTGCAATGTTTGAATGTCATACATACACATTCAATGATGAAGCCAGCAAAACAGCCATCCTTTGGAACGTACCACCAAACGTGTCTACAGAAGAAATTTTCAATGACCTGACGACCAAAAATCTTGGTGTTTTGAAGGTTGTCCAAATGAAGAAAAAAAGAAAGGGAGAGGACTCGTATATTATATATCCTGTGTATTTAGTCACTTTGAAAAGTACTACTTCTATGAAAGAGTTGACTTTGAGACACGTTAGGGAAAGGACGTCCGAAAGTGCTCAGGCTTTGTATTTGTGTCGGCGAATACCTGGTGCAAGTTTTGGTGCTCTTAAGGATTTCTCTCAGTTCCGTTTTAGGCTGTGTACCTTTGTGCCTTCATTGGTTTGTGTTGTTGAGTGCCGCCTCTGAGTTGGCTTTTTCCAGGTAGAATCGGCTTCACTGAAGGATTACTTGCAGTAGGTAAACATTTTTCTCCCTTCTGTGTATGGTCTGAGTAATATTTACCATACTAAAGGCAGAATGATCAGTCAAATAAATTATCTGAATTTTCTTCAACAAACGTTAGTCGATTCTTGCTAATAGAGTAGCTGAAAGAACCATATAACTTTAAGAAGGTCAATCCCTTCAGAGTCCAGCAGTGGCTCAGTAAATTTAGCCAAAAAATAAACCCTAAAATAGTGAAGGGGAAACTATTATTGGAGTGCCCCAAGGAAAGTATATCTAGGAAAATTTTAGAGGTTACCTCTTTTGAGGGCATTCCTGTGAGAGTTCCTCCAAGAGACTCTTTCAACTTCTGCTGGGGAACCTTACTATGTCCAGCATTAGAAGACCTCACGAATAAAGAATAATGAGTATGCTGGGAAAATGGCTATTAACAAAATGTCGAAAATATGTTGAAACAATTAAATATTATTTTCCTGTTGTTTGCCTTTCTTTTTTTCCATCTGACCGAGTGTTTGTAATAATTGGGGAAAAAATAATAAAAAAACATAACAAAATCATTACGCCAGGAGAATATACAGATATATTTTCAAAATTTGGAACAGCTGTACTCTTAATTGACAGACACTACGATTGGAAAGGTGCTGTTGGGAAAGTTGTGCGCCCGCCAGGCCACTGGCATTTCAAATTTATTCCCACAAAACGATTTTATTTAAAAAGAAATAAAAATGGGTATGACGATGGCAAAGTAAAGGCCAAGTCAAAGGCAAAGTCTATTACCAGTCTGATTCTTGTGCGTCCAAAAGAATCTCCAATGCAGGCCCAAAAGTACAAGGCGTGTCAAAGTTATTAGCAAAACACTTTGGTGAAGATTGGAGGTCATGCACACTTCCCCTTCTACAGAGAAATTGCGCTCAATAATTGGCCCCAGTTAGAAAATGAAGCAACGCTGTCAGCTTTGACCATGAATGGTTGTGTAAAGACTTATTTTTTGACTTAGTAATTTGATTTCACCTCAGATGTTAAAAGCATTACATGATTGTAATAATTTTCATATCAACATTCTTTTAGCATTTTTATTTTAGCATGAATACCTCTTTTTAAAACAAATATTGTCAGAACACGTTATATTAAAAAACTGATAAATTAAAAAATGCTTTTTTCAAAAAAAAGGTAAATCCAATTAGTAATTACAAAGCAAGGTACATCAGTGAATTTTTAAACAAAGTAAGACACATCAAAAATAAAAATACCTTTAAAATAGATAATATAACAGATAGATTTCTGCAATTCCTCAGATACATTCTTCTGTGATACAACTTTTAAGAAAATTATACACAAATATAAAATTAAACATAAGACTTGTTTGGTTTGTTTTTTTTTTGTTTTGTTTTTTTGTGTGTTTTCTGAAAAAATTGGTTTCAATGATGTGTCTTGTTTTTATAACAGACGACTCAGTTAAAGATACTATTAAGAAACTATGTTCTGGAAAAGAAGTCTCCCTTAAAATTGAAATTGCAACTCAATTAAATATGTCCATAAGGGGGGTAAATGTTCAATTTATACATGATAAAATAGTCTATGTCAAGACTCTTGCTATGTTGGAATTTTTAGGGCCATAAGGCAGAAAATTTGAAAGTTGAGATAAATAAAATACATGGTGATTAAGAAATCAACGTAAAGCAAATTTACAATATTTCAACTAACAATGGCCGAAAATTAGAGAAAACTGTTAAAACTGTGGAGGGAAATGAATGCTGTGAAGATGATGACTTTGTAATGGAAGACGATTCCTTTACCGAAGAAACTTACGACATAATATAAGATATGTGACAAAATTAGTTAGGGCCATATTGAAAACGTTCGTTGTGCTGTGAAGAAACCATCTCCGCAACCAAATTATTTTCATCCGCTGGCCCTTCATCTGTTAGTCAGAGAGAAACGTCTCCTACATTAATGGAAGAGGCAAAAATGTCTGCACCTGCAGCTCTAATGGAACCGTGATTTCAAAGGTTCTCTTTCCTGGGTAAACAAATTCAAACGAAATCACAGAATTTGTCAAAGACAAATTAAGAGATACATATGTGAAAGAGAGAATTTCACGATACCTGAAATATGAGCTTATGCAGAAGAATGTCGAATTCAAGAAGAGCGCATAATTCCAACCTTTCAAAAATAATTTAACATCATTACTGATTAAACAGGCAATTTTTAAAAATTAAATTTCATAGTTTCTATGCAATATTACATTTTTTCTTCATTATTTACTTCATAGACAAATTGTTTACAATACATTTTGTTATTGTATTACAGAATCCAAACAAGCATCACTGTCCTTCTGAAGAACCGACATTTAAATAAAACAATGCATTCATACGAGGCCCAATATGCAATCACATTGTCAGGAGAATTGATTCCTCGAGTATTAGGGGGCTTACAAGAATCTACAGGCAATTTGGTCCCAGAGTTCAAAATCTGTTGACAAATGTAAGAAAATATAAAAGTATTGTCATTACAAGATTAAAGTCCAAGAAATTAACAACTGAAGTATAGAAAACATTTTTAACAAAAATTATGTTACCATAAGTTAAAGAAAACAAATTTTTACTGCTGATTGATTCACAGAAAGGACAAACAAATTGGGTTTCGATTTGGTTGAGAAACTAGAAAGTAAGTGTTTAATTGCATTCAAAGAGGAAAAAGTTATAATTTTAAGTTTACTCCCGGACTCATGGTAAAGAAAAAAGATAGTGAACGAATTCAATGTTTCTGACTGATTTGTTAGACAGACTCGAAGTTTAATGGAAGATCTAGGCATTTATCTGTTTTAGGAAAAAAAGAAAAGTATGATGAGAACAGTAAAATGTAACCAGGTAAAAAAGATTTCTCACTAAAGTCATTACAGATGGTGCTAAAGTTACCAAACAAAAGTGCCTTGTGCTGTCAAATTTAAATTAACTAAACGTGGCTTTTAAAACTGACCATACTGAATGCAAAACAGGGAGGTCAACATTTTGTGAACTTTGCACTAAGTGGTTATTTTGGTAGGTGCATCTGGTACGCATTCAGAATGTGCCTGTCTCTACCACCAAAATGTCAAGCTTATGATTGGTGGTGCAAAACTCAATGACTGTGATACCAATAGTTATGACTGTACGATGAGCTTGTGTGAAAAATGTTTTGGTAAAGTAACTATTCTTAAGATATTTAAAGAATGTGAGGAGGAGATGGAAGACAGTGTTATGTACCAACATTGGGTAAAAACGAACAGGGCTGAAATGGCTACTTTGATAAAACTAATACATAAAAAACATAAATATGAACTTTGAACGACATTCTTGTAATGAAAATAGAGCAAAAAATCTGAGGAAAATGCCAATAATGTAGGCCATGTGCGTTTTACATATGCTTGAGGACTTTCCAATTGCAAGACCTCCACCTACCTAAAAAAACAGTGTTGGGCAAAGCCTTGTCGTATATGTAGTCAAGCAAAAAAATACTGAGAAACAAGTTATTTTTGTCCAGTCTGTAAAAAGAAACCATCCCTTTTCGTGGAAGATTGTTTAAGAAGTTCGCCGTATTGAGACCACACCGGGCTCTAGAGAAGTTCTAGTTGGTCCCAGAACTAACATAACTAAATTTCTTAAAATCAACAGAAAAAAACGAAGGCACCCTAAAAGTAGTCTCCCTGTTACTTATACCAGGGCATTCAAAAAGTCCTGTCGTTTTTCGTTTGTTCGTTGTTTATTTTGATTCTAGAGTGTTTGCTAATTAATTCCGTTCAATACAACTTTTATCCATGTAAACACAAATGTTTATACTTTATGAATAGGAGGCTAAGGAGGATTAATTTAATGCAGTCACCATCCAACTGTCTAGTTAAAATGATTCCAGTTGAAGCTCAAATTCGGTCGATTTTGCTCTATGAGTTTAAACTTGGCTCAAAAGCTGCCGAAACTGCTAGAAAAATATGCTCCGTGTTTGGGGAAGATGTGCTGTCTGAGCGGAAGGCACAATTTTGGTTTTCAAAATTTCGTGGAGGCGACGAGACACTAGAAGACGAGGCACGCTCAGGTCGACCAACTGTAGTTGATAAGGAGGACGTTCGAAGAGTAGTAGAGTTGGATCCGCGTCAAAGTTGTTCAGAGATAGCCTCTCAACTTAATATCTCAGCCACCACTGCCTGGAATTACCTTAAAGAACTGGGAAAAGTGAAAAAACTGGATAAATGGATTCCTCATAAGCTTTCAGATGCCAATATGCTTGTTCGCTTGACAACTGCATCTTCGTTAACTTCCCGCTTGAAAGTCGAACCCTTTTTGAATCGAATCATCACCTGTGATGAGAAATGGGTGTTGTACAACAACTTCAGACGATCATATCAGTGGTTGTCGGCAGATGAGAAACCTAAACAATTTCCAAAACCAGATCTCCATCCAAAGAAAGTTTTGCTCATTGTTTTCTGGACAGCCAAAGGTATAGTGCATTTTGAGATTCTGAATCAAGGGCAAACCATCACTGCAGAAGTATACTGCAATATACTGGACCATTGCCAATCCAAGCTTAAGACTTTTGATCCCTGCTTAGTCAACAGAAGAAGACCTTTGCTTCTTCAAGACAACGCTCGACCACACACCCCCAAATTGACCAGGGAAAAATTGACAGAAATAGGCTGGGAAGTTTTGCCTCACCCACCATATTCCCCTGACCTGTCACCCACTGATTATCACCTATTCAGAGATCTCGACAACAATCTGAGACAGAAATGTTTTCAAGACCGTGACAACCTAATTCACGAACTGACCACTTATTTTTGCAGTAAAAATCAACAGTTTTTTAAGGAAGGAATTTGGGCTTTACCATCTCGTTGGGAGAAGGTTACCGACTGTAACGGTGGATATTTTGATGAATAAAGGTGATTATTTGAAAATATTTATTTATTTATAATTTCCCCCAAAAAAACGACAGGACTTTTTGAATGACCTGGTATATAGGGTGATGACAAAGTAGGTTGGAGACGTCAAACTTATTAAAAAATGATACAATTTTAGTTGAAACGTACAACGATGAACAGTCTCAAAAATTATTAAAACTCACTAACTTCTATTAAAATATAATTGTTAAAGTTGAAGCACCTACATTTTGAGACAAAACAAAAGGTATTATAAATTGTAGAGAATTCAATTATTTATCTAAGGAAATAGAAAACAAACCCCAACGTCTATTCGTAAGCAATGTCAGAAGAATAACAATTAAAAAAAACAAAAAAAACAAGAAAATAAATACCTAAAACTATATCTCAACCTCCAATACTCCGGAACTGCCTAAAAAAATGAAATGGGATATATGTTGGTCCCAGTCACACTCTATGACCCAATCCTGCCAAGGTGTGCTGATCAGTGCCTAGGATCACGTAGGTGAGTGTTTGGTACTATGTATAACTCATACCTCTATGGAGGGAAGCTCTATGAAGGAACTAGAGCCCAACCGGATCACATCCGGTTGGCAGTGTATTAAAGGACTCCAGTGTGACCAGTAAGACTCCATGAGGGAGCATTGTGTATTGAAAAGCTCCATGAGGAGTAGTGAATTATAAAACTCCATGAGGAGTAGTGCATATTATAAGACTCCATGAGGGAGCAGTGTCTAGTGTATTAGTAAAAAACTCCAATAAAGGAGTAATTTGTGTGTCCATAAGACTCGGCCGAGCATAAGCCCCGCGAGCAGGAAATAATATTACCAAAGAAAACTGTGACGCCCAAGTGGAGCTCCACACCACCTGAGGACAAGTCAACTGTTGAATAAATGACTCAGAATTGGTGAAAATTTGATACATTAGTACCAGAATACTGTCATTTGTCATCCAGTGAACAAAACAAAAATACTGTCCACTCAATAGAGGGAAAAACAGTGAGTCTTGTAGGAAAAAGCCAGCATGAGGCGACTGGTGAATTTTTGATTGACTGATGTGGGGCAATGAATCAACTAGCACTAGCATGGAAGTGAGCTTCAAAGGACCCGAGGAAATACAGGATGAATAATTCAGTCAATTCAAGAGGTTTTGGACATGTAGTTGGCAATGAAAATGAGGAAGCAGATACACCTTTGCCCACTCTCCAAGATCTTGATTTAAGAATGGTCCAAGTAGAATCTTCAATAAAAGGGAATGCATGTTGCAGTGATGTAGAAAAAGGTAACTGTTCTTCTCTGGAAATGATGGATACTAGTTTTCCAATTCCTCATCAACAAGATAAATATTTGGAAAAGGGCACAGATTCTATGGCAAAGAGGAGAGATCATAGTATTGTTGGAGATTTTTTTCCCATCCTCCAAGTCTGAACAGGAATCAAAGATAGATTTCCTCGTCAAAAAAAAAAAAAAAAAAAAAAAAAAAAAAAACTTCCAAAACAGCAGGAACTGGGAATCTTACAGTCATCAACCAACGAGGACCAAGCGTGCTTTACAATAGAAGAGGATGCAGGGTGTCTACTACTTTTGTGATAGCCAATTTCATGACTTTTCCATGACTTGAAATGCAAATTTCATGCCCATTAAAAACAAAATAATTTCACTTAATAAGAAAAAGCCTTTAAATTTAGCTTAAAATTATTCGTAACCTTACATGGATTAGAGGATAGCCGTGATATCTAAAAATGTACAAATTAACATACATTTAAAACAATTAATAAAACTGTATAAAATATAATTGATATGTAAATGAGGATAGTTTACATTAATTTTAAAAGTTAAGAAACGATAATACTAAAATTGTTTTAGAATTTCTATAGAAATAGCCATTGAGTTTGAAGGGAGGGGAGGGAGTGTAATCGAAAAAAGTTGAAGCCTGTGTAACAATCGGCGGCCATGCCAGTGTGACAAAGATTCTAAGGGTGACTCTTTCTTTTTTCTCAAATTTCTCTCAAGAAAGTGCATCAAAT
This sequence comes from Gonocerus acuteangulatus, assembly GCA_946811695.1. Lineage (NCBI taxonomy): Eukaryota > Metazoa > Arthropoda > Insecta > Hemiptera > Coreidae > Gonocerus > Gonocerus acuteangulatus. Next base: position 86,261,513 of record OX328123.1, read on the forward strand.
AAGTTTATAGTATATTGTGGACGATCACAGACAATTACAGTGGTGACTTATTCACCATTTAGCTTTAATAATGTATCCTCTGGACCAAAAAGGAAGCCGAACCTTACATTCCACAAGTATGTTTTTCCAAAGATTACTCCTATATTCTTTTACTAGAATTTTCTTCCAAAGTTGTGTGGCTATTTAAAAGAAGAATGTACCTACTTAGTTTTCTGATTCTGAGACCATCATAACCCCTTTTTTTAATACCTGAGCCAATACAACAGTAGATCTATGTAACCCCTTCTTTTACAAAGAGAATAAATACCCTTATTACACCTAAACTCTTATAGAAGCCTTCACTTTACTTAAAATAAAAGTCTGTTTATTCTGTGAGTTCTGCCCCAAGCTGAGGCAGATTTTTTATCCTAGAATTGATATTTTACCACAGTAATAATATGGCTTACTGCTGTGATAAAAGAACTTTATAGTCCTATTCTGGCAGTATAAACATGCTCAATTTTTAGTACATGCGTTTAGTAATACCACTATTTCTTTTGTTCCTTCCCCAGGCCCGCAGATCCCTAGGAAAAAGAAAATCAAAAACTCCATCACCCTCTCTACCTGCTTCTCAGCCCCCATGTCGCCTGAGCCATCAACTTCTAGGATGGATGTTGATGAGGGTGATGTTACCACAGACATAGAAGTTGACACCCCAAGAAAAGTTGAATTGAAGAAAACTATATCAAGTCAACTAAAAACAATAAAGCGCCTGCAACAGAGGAACAGGAGGATGAAGAAAAAGGTATTGAAGTTGACTTAAATTATCAACAATTTAAAAGAAAAGTTCAACATGAAAAAAGAATCATGCTCTCTTTTACAAGGGATTTCAAAAACAGCTCATTTCTTAATAAGTTGACAACTTAGGAAATCACAGACCAAACGGGTTAAAAAGATATATAATGAACAATTACGGTCTTTTGCCTTAACACTACACTATATTTCACCAAGGCTTCATATGATTATGTCAGACAAGAGTTCAAGACTTGCCTTACACATTCAAAGACCTTGTCCACATGGTACAAGAGTGTTGATGCACAGCCGAACTTTAATTCTGAAGCTCTCAAAGCAATCAAATATTATTGCCAAGCTAGTGATGAGCCGGTTGTTGCCTCTCTAATGATTGCCAGCATGTCAATAAAGCAAAATGTTAAATGGGATGGTCAGAGAATGGTTTTCTATGTCAATTATGGTGCAGACTATGATGATGACAGTGCACCTCTTGCCAAGCCTTGGTGTTTCTTGTAAACTGTATCAATGGGTCCTGGAAATATCCAATGGCCTATTTCTTTGTCATGGGAACATCAGGGGAACAATTGTCAGTACTGGTTCAACATGGTCTGAAACTATTAAATGACACTGGAGTGCTTGTAAAATCTCTTACATTTTATGGGGCTGCAGCTAATTTGAGTATGGCAGCCTATCTAGGATGTTCCCTTGAACCTGATTTGTTGAATCTTTTTTGATCCAAGCCACATGCTCAAATTAGTGCGTAACACTATCGGTGAGAGAGCTGGAAATGTCAATTGGACTTTCATCCAATGGAAAAACTTCTTTCTGTACAGGATGCTGAGGGTTTGCGTTTAGCAAACAAATTGACAAAGGGTCATATAAACTGGAGAGACCAAAAAATGAAGGTGAGTCTGTAGCAGTTGCTATTAATTTCTGGAGAGAAAATGGTTTGGCTGATTTTATCAGCAGGGAAGCTACCAGTGATTTCCTGAGAAAAATCAATGATTTATTTGATATTCTCAACAGTAGATCAATGAGAGCTTTTGGTACAAAGAAGGCTCTGAATGCCCAAAATTTTGAACAAACAAAATACATTTTATTAAAACATTTAATTTCATCACGAAATTGAAAAATTTGGCAGGTTCCCAAATTATTAGAAGCAGTAGGAAAGTAGGGTTTCTAGGGTTTATGATACGCATTCGTAGCACAATTGATATGTATGATGAATTAGTATTACAGAATAAGGTTCTTACATTTTTCCCAGTCTACAAAGTGAGTCAAGACCCTTTGGAGCTACTATTATGAAAAATTCGGTCAATGGGTGGGTGGAATAATAGTCCAACTGCAATTAAGTTTGTAAGTGCTCTTAAAAATGAATTGTGGCCACTGAGTTAAGAGCACCAAAATCAGGAAATTGTATTCCTCAAAAGCATATAAGAATTTTACATGCTAGCTCATAATCATTACAAAGCAAGAATCCTATGATGAATATTAACTTGACATCTGAAAGACAAAGATCAATGGACGAGGATTGTCATGTTGACCCTCCATTTGATCATTCGTACTTGAAAATTCCTGAGGATGTGCATATTTCAGAAATATCCAGCGAAATAATATATTACATTGGTGACTTTGTTGTCAGATAACTTCGACCCAATATTTTATGTGAGGAATGCACTACATCACTCACTGATAAAAGCCCTGTTACATCAAATTTGGTATTTTTAAAGAGTAAGGGGGGGGGGGGGAGTGCTTATTCACCCATCAAAAGATGTAGTGCGATTGTGTGTATTTGCTGAAAAGAATTTCAGAGAATTCTTTGTATCAAAGGGTCCTAATGGAAGGCTAGAATTAAACCGCAATATTGGCAAACTTAATTTAGTACAGGCTGCCCAAAACATTATCAAAAATTGTATTGGGACAAATATATTTGAGAGCCTGGAAAGCCATTGCAAGAATTTGGGTTTTGAGTCCAATCATTTGTCTGACCTAATCAGATGTATTGCCATGAAATACCTCCATGTCAGATTACACTATGCTGCAAAATGTGTATTTGACATGAGCCACAAAAGAAAAAAAAAGGCAGATTCTGACAAAAACCGTCTTGTTTCAAGGACTTTGACATTTGCTTCTATGTAAATTATATATATATATATATATATATATATATATATATATATATATATATATATATATATATGTAGCAGCGAGGTGAGATCCACCAACGCCATCAAGGTCACACTACGTCTTACTTGCCTCTATGCATATCTCAGCGGGTAAGGAGAAGCATGGGAGGTAATGCCGGCTAATGGATGAAAATACACCATGTGCTATTGTGGAATAGTGTTAAAAGTTGTTAAGTGGGATTCACTGATGCCAGGCTTAACAGATGGCGGCCAGGAGTAACAGAGAGCCGCCAAATAGTTTGTTGTTGTTTTTTTATGTCCTTCAATGTCCTGTTCAACGCCTCCAGGGAATGTTTGTTACTGGGTGAGAAGTGACACCGGTAGACGATTGGCGGGGCTAAATGATCGTCCATAATAATTGATCAGTAATAGACCTTGAAGGGTTGAAAATTATTATTTTACTAATATCTATTAAAAAATTGGGATTGGTGTTAGAATAGTGAAAATTTAGGGTCGTAAGTATTTTTTAATGCCGAATCATAAAAATGTAAAGTCCGACTCGCAGGAACTGGGACCACCCCCAATTTTGGGGTGGACCAGCCTTATCACTTAGGGGTATGAAAAATAGTTTACGATCTATTATCATACCTACCGAATATACACACAAAATTTCATAAAAATCGGTCAAGTCGTTTCAAAGGAGTTCGACCACAAACACTGTGACACAAGAATTTTTATATATTAGATATATTATGTGTAATGTAATGTAAATAATTTTTGTATTATTTTCTTTGTTTGTGTATAAAATTCTGTTTGTTAATAAATCATTGTACATAATATTTCCTATATATTTTTAATTTGTAATGTTTATTGTGAATAAAAAAAATACTTTACAGTAAGATTTTGTTTCTCAAAAAAAAAAAAAAAAAAAAAAAAAAAAAAAAAAAAAAAAAACCATCTCATTGTATTATTTTCAATATACCTACCTCATTTTTTGAAAAAAGAAAATTGGACATATTTGGCAATGTTCTACAGGATCTTATAGGTTTATTTTAAGGTGCATCGATTGCTGGGATCATTTGCAACATCTTACAGGTGCTGTTGTTAACACCAGTTTTTCTTAAATTGGTTGCTGTATATTATTGGTATGAATTAGCAGTGTTTAGATAGTAGTAGTTCCTTCCACCAACAAAAGGTACCCAAACCTCGCTAACTGGCATTTATTGAAGGGTTCACATATTTTACTGTTTAATAAAATGGAAAAAAAATTAGGTAAACAAAGCAAAAAACCCCTTTAAAAGAACAAAACTAGCAATTTCAAAGTTTCATGTACTTATCTTTCAGGTTGAATAGGCTCATCGAAAATAACATTGTTTATGTTTATGATCTCTATACCATTTTTTATATGGTTTAGAGTGGACCTCTAGCGGCGAAGGACTGCAGAGAACATAGGTTAAATTGAAATTCAGGATTTATTACAGAAAGCATAATTCTATGGAGGGGGGTGTAGCCAAAACTCAGGAAAAATTTATGGTTAGTGTGTTACTTAAATTTTGGATTATGGGGAAATGATGAGAATGATGAGCTGCTGGGGTTGGATACATGAATGGAAAGCTCGTTAAATGAAGAAGTTTTTCTAAAACCCGGAAATCTCAGATCCTGCCCATTGAGGAGTAATGCTGGAAAGAAATATGAATAAAATATCAGGAAATTTAGAATAGCTTTCTTTTGGTAAGATATACATACATACATTCATTTATTTTTACGTTTACTCCCAACTAGTCTTATAGTAAATTTACTCAGCTTTCGATTGGTTTCACTTCCTTTCTAGTAGTACCACCTGGGACGGAGGTACAAAGATTATTCTCTTAAAAACCACGTTTGTCTCGAAAAATCGACAAAACGACGTTTTCTCCCTTATGGGCGAGAATTCGGGAAATCGTCATAGAACATTTTTTGTTCCCCTAAGGGTCCTCTATCACCCCTCAAAATATGACTAGACATTTACGGGACACTCTGTATATATAGAAAAAAAAAACACAATAAGAAATATGTACTCTGTTCGGAAGCTAGAGAAAGACTGCGACATGTCTAGCCACAATGCGCCGATGACGTCCACTGTCTAAAGTTGCATCTGGTCTCCCATTTCACTCGGGAGACCTGAGACCTGAGATTTTAGGTCAATAGTGACTTGTCCGATCTCCACTTTAAGAGGGAGAAAAGGCACTGGCTCATAGCCTGAATCCGTACAATAGGATGAAGACAGCATTAAAGACTGATTCTAGAAAAGAAGCTCAGTTGAAGAAGAATACATCATAATCAAATTGCCCGAACGGAATTCCGTTAAAAACGGAAGAATACTATTTCCTGAATCATTAAAAATTGACTGAATATTTTTATGTTTCTACCAATTGTTACAATGGGTAAGATATATTTTAAAAATATGATTTCATATTCTCATGTTCTCGATTTATACGTTCAATATTATTACTTTTTTCCCCACTTTTGTTATATGTACATTTAACTACCAATGTGCCTTCCTAATGTACTTTTGGAATAGCTATACAAATATATAATTTGAGTTCATCATAACTTTTATAAATTGTATAAAAAATACATAAATCAAAAAATGTTTTACATCTCTCTAAAAACCACAAATCAGATAATCTGATTGGAAAATCCATTTCATACCCGTATAGTAAATGAATTAAGAGTAACAAAGTCTCATGTTTATCATGTTTTAAAGTTGAGATAATACTCCGAAAGCTGTAATACTTCTTTAATTCACGTTCCATACTATTGCATTTCTCAGCTTAGTGCTTTCTTTTGATCAAGTGGGACACTAAAAATGAAAAGGAGTGTAATTTTCCCAGGAAAGCGGTTTTGTATTGTTGCCCTGCATGAGGAAAGCCTTTCAACTCGTCAAATGCGTGGCTTAATGTCTGGCAATGTTGTGAGGTGTTGGTACAGGTTCCAAGCCACCGGAAATGTTGAGGACCGACCACGTAGTGGTAGACATGAAGACCACTATATAGGGCTAACAGCCCGAATAGAGCTCTTTTCCACAGAAGATGACTACGGTCCACAGCTTCAGCGGGCTAAGGGCAACACTGTAAGTGGCCAAACCATCCAAAATCGACTCCAAAAAATTGAACTTCAAGCAAGACCTTTGCACCAGTGGAGGAATTGTCTGTTTTCTGATGAAACCAGACATGCCCTGGTCCCTGACAATAACAGATTATGAGTCTGGGAGGCCCAACCACTAGGGGTACCCATCTCGGAGAGCTCAACAGCATGGGGGGCCTATCATGTTTTGGGCTGGAGTTACACACGGTCCAGAACTGATCTCATACACTTCCAAGGGACTATGATGGCTATTCCTATCTGACTCAGGAGTTAAAACCAATCGTGAGACCACTAGTTCAAAGGCACAGCGTCAACTTCATGTTGGTGGAAGACAACCCCAGGGAAGCCAAATCGAAAGAATGGACTGGCCTGCGTTCACACTCGACATGAATCCCACAGAGCATGTCATACCGTCCCACAGAACATGCTTCACCGAGCAGTACTGCGTTGTCAGAATGTCACTACCACTCTTCAGGAACTTAGTGGAGCAGGAATCGAAGAATGGAGCAATCATTCTACGGATGCCACTGCCAGTGGGAGGAAATACAGACTACTAAAATGATTAAATTTTCCTAAAGCAATTTTTTAAACAAGCATCATTTTCTTATGATTTATAATTTTTGATTTTTATTACTTTTTGTAATATTACAAGAATGTTTTCTTTTTTAATTACAGTGTTTTATATCAGTATTAGATGAAGACTACTAATCTCAATCTAATCTATCAGGAAACTTGGGGCCTTGGAAAATGTACCAATTTTATCATAATCATATTGTGTTCTTGGGAAGTGCATTTTTGGAGAACATACATTTTAACTATGTCCAGCTTTTAAAACAAAACCGACATTTATGTTGTAATAATAATTAATTTGTTTATTTTCTACTTGCTTAAGTAAAAGTTCCTAACTCATTGTTCTGGCATCAGAGTTGTTTGTAGGAAGTTCATTTGATGTTTCCTGTGATATTGTATCTTTAGAACACAACCCACCTTTTGGCCACTGCACGTTTCCTAGTTAATTTCTCACTTGCATAATGTATACCACTGACAAGTTAGTAAAAATAAATTGTTTTAATCCCTTTTAATAAGCCTAATCACCCCCAAGCAAGAAAAGATTTGAGACATAGAAGTGTGACTTAATTAATGAATCACATGTGCTATCCAAGGTCTGCGACTTTTACAGGAAGCAACTGAGTTGAAAAATGAAACAAATAGAGAAATTTCCACTGGAACTAGCAACATACATGAAGAAAGTCAGTCTGATACTGAAATTGAAGAAGATAATGCTTTTTTCAAATGAATTTGAAACTGAGTTCTCTTAACACCTCTCTTTTAGAGAGCTGAGTCACCTTTATACAGAAAGAGGATGCAATCCAAAATCTGTAACTGAGAAGGCCAAAAGAATCAATGTGGCTGCAAAGAGAAAACTGCTAGTGAATGCATCTAGCGATGATGGGATTGATGTACACATGTAAAGAAAGTGTACAACCGCTTCACAAGTAGGAAGAAGAAGCTTAAGAGGCTAGAGTGTGAGAAAAATAATGCAGAAATTTTCGGCTTCATACTACTCAGTTTGACTATGTAGAAAACAAAAGGGTGTCTTGCCTGGTCCTGATCTGAAACCATGAAAGTATTTCAAATCATGTCATTGATATTGTTAAAGAAATTTTCACAAATGACGAAATAAGCAGAGATCTCAGGGAAGAAAGGACTTCATATCAGTGAAAAACGACAGCACAGCTGGTAAAGCACATGTTTCAGAAAGGTTGATGCTTAATAATCTAAAAGAAGCATACAGAGTTTTCAAAGAAAAATTCCCAACTGTAAAAGTAGGATTTTCTAGGTTTTGAGTACTTCGGCGGCCTAAAAAATGTGTTATCAGACCAGAGTGGCAAAGGACCGATTACTGAAGCCCTGTATCTCCTGATCCCATTCAGATCTCATGTTAGAATTTTACATGTATTAAGACATTAAAATGCTATATTTGATTATTCTTTGACATTTTTAAAATTGTCACTTTTTGAGAAATTTAGATCTTAAAATGTTATTTATTTATTATTATTATTATTTTTTTAAGTGTAACCTCTCTTTGGTGACATATCTTATTAAAGCCCCATTCAACAGCTTTAAAATCAGACCATTCCCCATATACATATATCATCACTAGTTACCAGCATAACATATAGGCATCCAACGTTGCCCAAATGAAATTTTTTCATAAAAGCTCAAAAATAGTTGTACTACATAACTGAAATTTGGTATTTTTTTCATAAGTACGATATATTACTGCATACCAAAAATGATGGAAATCTGAGACATAATGTCTGAATCAGTGTGATGATTTTACATGGGATGACTCATACATTCTTTTTAAAGTGAATTTCCCCTTATGGACTTGGTGGCACAGTCAAAAGATAAGCAGCAAAAGCTAGTTTGCAATTACCCTTACAGAACCAAATCTTGACTTCACACAAATTTTAGGAATGGTCAGTTGAAAATATTTCTGGGATTACTTTTGATTTTGGAACACAAGAAGATTATGTTTTGATAGACATATTTTTGAACAATTGGTTTAGTGAAGCACCCATAACAAAGTGTACTCAACAATACCACACCTTTATGTCTGTTGCATAAATAAGTTATCTGTGAAAATCTTCTCTGAATCAACTTCTTGACGAAATGGAAATTACCTTACCTACAATGGAGGATATTATGTTTGCATTGGTTTTAACTGATGAAGAAATAATACTTCAGGCAAATGAGCTTTTTGAATTTATTCAAAATATTGATGTGATGAAAGCTGATTTGAACAATAAAGACAAGGAGAATGATCTTGGCACTATGTCTCTAAACAATACCTGAGTTGTTTTTCTTTTTCTCTTGGCAAATCTGCAAATAATAACTAAAGAATAAACCGTTTGTTAGTTGAATTTTAATCGGCACTCTAGATTTTTATTGCTGTCATAATTTTTTTTTTTTTGTTTTTTGTTTACAGTTACAGCCAAATGAAGAATGTGACTAAATTGTAACATAAACCACCAATGAAAAAAAAAGAGCCAACAAAAGAGGCGCAAACTTAGAGAATGCAAGTGTATTTTAGTGATAAGAAAAAATAAATTAATTAAAAATAATAATTTACTTTCAGATAGAAACGACAGAGCCACTTCCTGGCAGAAATTGATGAGACTGATCACTCACTACTCTGTGACAACACCAGTGATAATCCGGATATGGATAAACAGCCCATAAACTATTAAACTATTAAGAATACTTTACACCTGAATTTAATACCGGTGCAAAAAGGAGGCAGCTCTACTTCTTGCCTATTTTTATGTTTTTAGATTAAACAATTTTTCATTAAGATCCACATTGTCTGGTGCAAGAATGGGGCAGCTCCTAATCTTTTAGAGGCTTTAATAAACTAAAAACAGTTATACTCTAATCTAATTCGGAGCAAAAAGGAGGCAGCTCCGGAACACCATTTGCTGCTTCTAAGAATTGTTTTATTCTCACATGCTACACATCTCCTTCAGTTACTTAGTTAAATTAGTTTAGTTGTACAAGACGCCAGTGTTGATAACGTTATGCTACTTTCATTTTTACTAAAAAGTATAAGTGATGCAATAGTTTTATCATTTTTATCCGACTATACCAAAAATATACATCAAGCAGAATGCTGTTATAAAAAGCTAATTATTGATAGTGTTTCCACTCTTCAAAGGTAAATATCCTATAATAATTATTGGTATTAAGTATATTAATGTTTATGTGTATGAGAAGCATGTTCAATGTTTTTTAGTTAGCACCACCTCTTCTTTTAGAAAAGACCCGTTCTTTTAGAAAATAAGCCACTGTGGCCTAATATATTTTTGAAGGACCACGTCCCAGTTTATTTTTATTATTTTAATTCAGATGATTACCTAGTTACCTAATATGAGGAAAAATATACAAATTTCATTTTTGTGGAGGTGGTGTTGAGATTTTTCAATAACAAAACGAAGAGAATAGATACGAGATATTTATTTAATGTCAGTGCTCTTGCAGAACACAACACTAACTAATTTTCTATCTACACTCCTCATAGCATTGTTAATATTCCCACTTGAAAAAATAGTCCAACTTTCAATGGACGGACCAAAGGTCAATGGGGCTTTCTTCAGTGAATTGAAAAAAAAAACAGATAAGAAAACGCCAGAAATCTTGCGAGCTTGGGAGCTGTGGGCTCCATCATCAAAATATCTCATTCAGTTCGTCAAGTAATGTAGAAACAATCATCTCGTTTCTAAGAGATACAATATCACTACCAATGTTACAATTCTTCTGAAGCTTTGAAAGCCTCTTTAAAACATCCTCAGGGAATTTCAGACAGTTAATCTTACCACAGTTGTATGTGGCATTGGTTAGTCTGACCAAAGACGTCGTGAAAAAATTCGTGAAATTGGAAATCCTAGATGGTTTCTACAGTATAAAATACACAAACATCAATTTAGCAGATGCGTCCAATCTCCTCCTAGTCCATAAGACTCATATTAGAACCGGATTTAATGTAAATATATCACAAGAATAAAATTTTCAAAAATATATAGTTTTGTCTCTCCTGAAAAATTTATAAAAATGGAGCTGTCTTCTTTTTGCACCTCTGCCTTCAATTAGTAAAATACATCACATATCAAACTAACTTATATTATATTTAAAAAGAGGACAGACTTGTATTCACAGTGAGAGACAATGACCTGACCAATTTTCTAGCAATAGAACTCTACATGGGAGTAGAAAAATGCCAGCATATCCTGACTACTGGTCAAATAGCCTAAAGCACAATAAAACCGCAGATATTTTGCCTTTATAAATATCCTTCAATATATTCATCATGCCAATAATACTGAAGTCAATGATGACAAATATTATTAACTAAGACCTGTGATGGAGTACCAAAAAAAAATTCATAAAGGAAAATCTTTGGAATAGATAATCCATTGACAAAATGATGGTCCCTTATAAAGGGTACAAAGCAAGCGAAAACAATACATAAAATCTAAACCCAATAAATGGGGTTTCATATCTTTTATGAGATCCTCCATCACAGGTTTTGTCCATGATTTTTTAGTTTACAGTGAGGACGATACTCTCAGAAATATTTAATTTTTCCTTAAAGGAAACAAGCTTATTATTATTGCTTTGACTAAAACTATAAAAAATCCTCCATTGTCTATTGTTTTGTTTTTTCAACAATATTTTTACAAATCTCGACATGATGACATATTTGAGAGACGAAAAAGGAATTTTAGATCTCAGCACACTTAGAAAGGAAAGATTCCAATAAATGTCCTTAACTTAGTGAAAAATTTTTGGAAAAGAATGAAAGGGGTCAATAAGACCATCTAGTGGACAATAATAACAAATTAGTTGTAAAATGGATGGACAGGGAACCCGTTCACTTACATTGGTGCAGATCCAATGAATAAGGTAAAAAGATGGTCTGTAAAACACAAAGCCCAGATTCTTGTTAACTGTCCAAAAATTATATGCCATTACAACTAGCTCATCGGTGAGGTTGACCTGGCAGATAAGTTATTATTATTTCATTATACAGGAGAGCACTTAGAACAAAAAAATTGTATCAGTCCATTTTTTCTCTACTTTTAGATATTTGCATCAACAATAGTTGGATCAAATACAAATGTGATAATAAAAAATCTAACAACATGGTAACCTTGAAAAGCTTTAGGGTTGTGATTGCAGATTCGTTTTTATTTCCAACTAAATAGTTAGGTCATCTTTGCAAAGTAATTCCCTTTCCAGTCCTGCAACACCATCATCCAAGTCTACTCGTAGAGCAATGCCCCCAAAATTTAACAAACATTTAACAATACATTACAGTTTTGTTTTTTTAATAAATGGAGATGCAGGATATGTAAAAATGGCTAATCATAAACTGCACTCACTACGAGATACTGCTCAGCTAGACAACAACAAGAAATTATGTTTACAACTACCATGTGAATGGTAAATATGTTGATGTTTTTCAATGAAAGACGATGTTAATCATAATCAAATTTTTAACCCTTTGTACACGGGTGATTCAACAGTTGGAGTAGATCAAATCCATATTGATTTTTGGTAGGCGGAGCCTAATGTTGGCAACCTTGTTGAAGCGTCTGTGGGGAATTTGATAACACTGTTCACAGTGGTGAACTGTTGTTTGGTTGTCAATGTGCGGTTGCTTTTATATTTCCACTACTCTGTGACTTGGTATTTAAGTGATTTTTGCGAAAAGAGGGTGTAGCAAGTAGCTTATCAGTTCGGCAAATACAATAGGCACAATTTCTATACAAAACACACCTATTTACACTGAATTTTTCGAAAAATTTCAAGGAACTGTCTGAGCTTTGGAAAGTGAAATCAGAAGTGTTTTAAGGCGGAAATAAGAAGATGAATGCTTGGCTGAAGCTGTTGGGAATTTTCAAAGAATTGAACTGAATACAAATGTTGACAATTTGAAGAAAATAATTGAAGATATAAAACCATGTACTTGCAGGGAGCTGAAAAACATGAACATAGTTTATGAAGTCTGGTCGTGGGGCTGAAGGCGAGTGTGCCAAACTTATGGTATTTTGAATTACTGGAATTCTTACGTGACCAGAAGGCCCAAATTTCTGGAGTATCAACAATAGACCTTGAGGAAGAAGAATCACAAGTACTGAAGTACTTTAAAAGCTTCAAGAATGCGAAGCACAAGTCGGTGCTAAATTTGGGGAAAAAATCTCGTTGACGATGTGATAATGGAGGGGAGTACAGCTCCAAGCATTTTATATCTTTCTGTAAAGAGAAAGAAATCCAAGTAGAATATACCATTCCAAAAGACATGAACTGGCAGATGAAAACATTCCAGCAGGAATGCAAAGTCGACGAAATAGTCTCATCAATGACAAACGTAATACATAAAGCAATCACTGAGATTCTACGACGGCTCGTCAGAAAGAGAATAGATCGACTGGAGGAACAAAGAGTAGCCAATAAAGAAGGCCGTCCGTCTTGAAGGCTCAGAGATAAGTTCAGCCTACAGAAAAAGCAATTCTCAAGGAAACTTACTACGAGCTAAATAAAGAATATTCAAGAACAATTAACAGGGTCATCAAAACCTAAGTGTTTTATGCTTAGTTTAAAAATAAGACATCTATATTTGAGAACACCAAGATAGCAACTGTTTTTATTTAACCTCAACAAATACAATCATATATAAAATCATATGGTCAATTCCATATGACATCTTCCCCCTGAAGATTGTTAAAGATCCAGCCGAGTAGGTGGTTTGATGATCCGTCCGTATCTGGATACCTTGAAGTTCTGTGGTTAGCTTTAGTGAAGGACCTTTTCATCTGAGCAGTGTGTCGGAATGGGACATAATATGGACCATTCCGGGGCCAAAGAGGGGAAACCCTCGGCGGTGGTCTCCGATGAGAGGGAGACGGCCTTACCTCCTTTTTTTAGGGGGGGGGGGGGGGTAAGGTGCCCGAAGTTTCGGAGGAGCGGACTCGGAACCCGCGGCCTTCGATCAGGGAAAAAAGTTACCCTATGCAATCTAAAGATGATGCTATAGATGATAGTATCATATATGACCCAAAATTCCAAGAAAAGCTAATAGAGCGCGCCTGTGCGAGGACGATCGGATCGGGCAGGGATGTAACAACACCGTACGATGAAGGCACTGTGACCGAGTTCATCATTGATGGGGTAAAGGCTTACTCAAGCTCCTTACCAGGAGGGGTAGGACAATTTTCCCGTGATGACGTGTCTAGACAACTGCCGAGCGATCTGGGGGAGGGAGTGTCGACGGCGTTCTTAGGCCTATTCAAAAACCTAAGTGTACAGAAGCCTGATGACCTCTCCTACGTCGAAGTAAGACCGACCGAAGAAGCGTCGGAAATTACCGCCACAGGAGACATTATTTCACATTGCGGGGAGAGGGATTCCTCCCCCTGTAGACTAGTTGGTGTTCCTGAGAAGCCAAAATTCGACAAAGGTCTAGTATTATGCAAGAAGTACAATTATGACCTGGACAACCTGACTTTTGATGCTAAACTAAACGATGCTGATAGTCTTACCTTCAGTAACCTCAGCACCAGAATATTATATGGGGCTGTAATGGAATTGCCCAATAATACACTAAGGCAAAACGTGAATCAAGATCTAGAATTAAGCGGTAACCAAATACTGTCCACCCTTCTTGAGGAGGAGGCTTCAGCGACCAAGAAGCCCCCCAACGATGGGAAGACTGTGGCAGGGAAAAAGAAGAAAAACAGAAGGCCTAAGGATATAGCGAAATATCGGGAAAAAGTTTCGTCATTCGCTCAAACTATTAGGAGCAACGCTGACAGTGTTTGCTCAGTGATGGTCTTGGCTCGGGCTTCCACCCAGGCCTCTGTGTTTTATCAGGACGTCTGCAAAGCTCTGGGGGGTTCTAAAACTGTCGGGCCACGAGGTGAGGGCCTCCCAAATTTAGTGAAGGACGTGAGGGACCTGAATACCGTAATTGCCTACGAGGAGTTACTCGGAGCGGACACTTCCGAGGGTAAAGTTCGAAAAGCGGATTTTCGTTTAGAATCTGATCTCTTAATTGAGGATCTGATCCGCAATAGAGCGTGCCCGGGTTGTGTTTGTGAAGAGAGTGGCTTCTCTCAGGGTGACGGTTGGGGGCTCTACCTTCAAAATGCACATAACAAGAAGCAACACTGCAGCAATGGGAATACGGTGAACACTCCCTTCCCTCCCTCTGGTGAAGGTCTATCTCGGTTGCCACTACTCTTAGGAGCTTTAAGTGAAGTCAGAGGCAATGGCGTACCGAGTGGACCTTTAGGTGATGAAGTACTAGAAATGTACAAGAATCTAATTGGACATGGGATTTTTCGTGTCAACAGTGAATTTTGTAAAGAGTTTGATAGTGTCCCAAGTTCTGGGTATCAAATTCCGATTAAACTGACATTACTCCGAAAGCTCCCCCACTATTGCCAAGCTTACATGAGATTGGTACAACGAGAAGCGGGCGTTCGTACCAGAAGTAGATCAAATTCCGTCTCGAACGGCTCAGAGCCAGTTGCGGCAGATGCTCCACCTGAAATGGAGACAATTTTGTCACGGGAATTTGATCCCAGTTGGCTGGTAGTGGGCGAAAACAGGGATGTCCGCAACACTTTTATACTATCTCCCAGCATCCCAGAATATATGTCGGCCCTGGAGACCGGCAGGTCAAATCGATTCCTCAGTGCTCGTTCAACGACTGGAATAAAAATGGCCCAAAGTATTCCTGGCATCATGGACATCGCTTGTGCGTGGTCAAAAGGCGGAGTTGGTCAGATCGATGCTGACACCCTGAAGATGGAACTGTATAACGTGCAGCTTAGTAGAGCTCTCGAAGGCCATGACCCTTTCCACGTATCAAAATAATAAACCATAAATTTTTGGTTCCAGGCCACACTCATTTGAAGAGTGTTTTTGACCACTCAATGATAGAAAAACAAATTATTTTCCTGTCATTAAGTTCAGTGGCTTCAGTATGCACAATACTATAGTACTCAATTTTACAAGAACTTATTAACAGAAGAAAAGCCCTTCAATTCAATGAGTTTTAGAAGAAGAGGGAGGTCTTTCATAGGACAGGTTACACTAAAGTACAAGTCCATGGTTCCTATACCCAAGGAAAAGAGAAACGATCTCATGGATTTACTTCCTCTGAGACAATCAACTCCTGTTATATAAACAACTCCCAATAGATTCTACTACCCAAATTGAGGATCCAGACCTTCTGGAAGTTGAACTGGAGTAGTTCCAAATTAAGGGAGTGGAATTTTGAGATTATATGTTAATTTTGTATTTCTTCATACATGCCTATAGTATGTTTAAAAACGTTTTTGTTGAATACTGAAAACTTTGCTTCATGGAACTTGTCACCAATGACATCAGCAACTTAGCAGAACATTTCTCCAGTAGCCAAATATATTGCCAGCAAGAAGATAAATAGGAGTAAGATTGATCCTACACATTTAGAACAAATGGAGACTTAAAAAAAATCTTTGAATCGTAGACCATTTATCTACTTAAAACCCAATTACCGCTAAAATGGAGAACAATTGTTTACAGAAAACACAAGAACGTCCAGCAAGTTAAGAAAAAAATAAGATTTGGAGAGTTTGAAATTCGATGAGAAACATTGCATTCAGAATGAAGAGGATTTCCAAAATGTGAAATGAAAGTTGATAAAGAAATATATCTCTGATAAAATGACGTGTAAACCCAAAGAAGCCATTTTGAAAATAAGGATTTACAACATAGGACAGTGTTGGGCATTATTCAAATCAATTTTTAGTGAATCTTATTCACAGGGTACATCATGAATTATTCATGGAATTATTTTTTATTCTTTATTTTCAGTTTGTTTATAGACTAAATCCACCTTGAGCATACACACACATAAACATATATATACAGGAAAAGGTGGTAATATGAGCCCTGCATGTATTATGAGCCCCCGCAATATCTACTCATACAGTACGCTTACATTGGCGGTGATAATTTTAAATGATAGTTCATTAAAGGCTCTCACCACTGGAGTGTTCTCACTCAGTTGCAGCTGATAGTTTGTGCGGAAAAATGGTTTATTTGTTTCCTTGATCTAAAAACCTTTGAGAAGTAAGTAATTATACAGGTCTACAACCAAAAATTTGATTTGATGATTTTGGCTAATCTCTGTGTTTCTTGGTGTGCTGAGGCCGAAAATGAAGTCCGTTTTTTCTCTATCACGTACAGATTTTTTTCAAATCCATAGAACATAATATACCTGCTATACACATAAATTTGGTAAGAAGTAGGTTTTTTTTTTTTCCAAACGATTTCTCTTTTTATAAACAGACATCTTTCACTAGGTGGTGTAGGCAATGACTCCCTCAGTAGATGTTGTAGGCCTGAGGGTGTCTAGGCACGACCTGTTCAGACAGGAACGTACTTGTTTGGTCTCAGATGTCACCGTCTGAAGCTAAACGAGATTGAACCTGTTGTATCAGGAACTTGGAGCTAAATTTCTGTTCATTCTCACAGTTCAGTAGTATCAACTGAAGTGAACACATTCACTGAGGTCTCTTAGTTGTGTCAAAGTGATTAAGAACGTATTTTAAGGTTTGAAAGTGCATTTAGACAAAATGTCTCATCGTCGTTGTGTTACCAGTCCAGACTACTTCTGTTTTATCTGTGGTGAGTACAGAGTTAAGAAATACCAACGAAATATAACAGGTTTTGTCAAAAATGTATATTATGCATATTTTGGCTTGAGAATAGGTGCTCAAGATAAAGTGTGGGCTCCTCACAAAGTATGCCATAGCTGCGTAGAAAAACTTTGCTTATGGTACAAAGGAGAGTTAAAATCTTTCGGATTTGATATCCCAATGATGTGGAGGGAGCAAAAAAACCACGTTAATGACTGTTACTTTTGTAATTGTCATGTTCAAGGCTATAATTCCAAAAATCATAAGCTCATTAACTACCCTAATGTGGAATCTGCTAGTCGTCCGGTACCACACGGTCCTGGATTGACAGTTCCTCAGCCCCCTCGTGACTTGGGCAGTATAGATAGGGAAGCTAATAGAGAAGACTGTATGTCGGAGAGCGATGAAGTACACAGTGAGTTCAAAGCAAGCAGTTCAGAAGATGAACCTCAGCTTATTTCTCAACAGGAGTTGAACGACTTAGTGAGAGATCTTGGACTTCCAAAAGATGCAGCTCAGTTACTTGGCTCCCGTCTTAAAAACAAAAATTTATTACAGCCAGGCACTTCTTTTTCATGGTATCGACACCGTGAAGCAGTTTTTGTTCCTTACTTTGCTCTGGATGAGAATCTTATTTATTGCAAAGACATTCTTGGTCTGATGGGTCAATTTGGTATACAATATGACCCGATTCATTGGCGTCTATTCATAGACTCATCAAAGCGAAGTCTAAAGGCTGTTTTGTTGCACAATGGCAATACTTATGCTTCAGTTCCAGTTGGCCATTCGGTACATTTAAAAGAAACAAACGAAAATTTGTCATTAGTTCTCGAACAAATTCATTATAATGAGCATAACTGGTTGATATGTGGAGACTTGAAAGTACTTACTATGCTCTTAGGTCAGCAATCAGGGTACACCAAGTTCCCTTGTTTTTTATGTTTATGGGATAGCCGAGACAGAAATTCCCATTGGAACAACAAAGACTGGCCATCACGAAGAGCTCTGTCGCCAGGCCAAAAAAATGTAATTAGGAGAAGTTTGGTTCCTTCTGACAAAATCCTGCTACCTCCTCTACACATAAAGCTAGGGCTGATAAAAAAATTCGTAAAGTCTCTCAATAAAGAAGGTGAATGTTTTAAGTACTTATGCTCCAAGTTCCCACGATTAAGTGATGCAAAGCTAAAAGAGGGGATCTTTGTAGGCCCAGATATTCGGAAACTTTTCACAGATCCACATTTCACTCAGACCATGAATGAGAAGGAGAAGGAAGCTTGGAATTCTTTTAAAGATGTTGTTGAGAAGTTCCTTGGTAACGTGAAGGATCCCAACTACAGAAGTATCGTGGAACGCATGTTGAAGGCATTTCAATTACAAGGTTGCAACATGAGTTTGAAGGTTCACTTCTTACATTCGCATGTGGACTATTTTCCGGAAAACTTAGGGGAAGTAAGTGAAGAACAAGGGGAAAGGTTCCATCAGGACATCCAGGAAATGGAACGTAGGTATCAGGGCAAATGGAACGTAAACATGATGGCTGACTATTGTTGGATGCTGCAGCGTGAATCATCTGAAGAGTCCTACAGCCGGAAACGAACACGGAGAAATTTTCAAGAGAAAAAATACGTTTTCATAAAAATAATAACTAAATATGCCACTGTTAATTCTGAAGCTGTTATTTCTACACATTTATGTATTTTGTACAGTAAACAACATTGAAATAACTAAAAGATCATGGAAATAAATGAAAAATTCCAACATAGCTAGCGAAATGTACCCGCTAAAGGGTTAAGGACTATACTTAATCTAATTTACCCTCAGTCGATAAGATGTTCCCTAATTCTAGGGTGCCCGCAAAAAACAGTAAAAGTCGTGATTTGCTTAAAATAAGATATGTCAAGTAAATGAAGCCTAAAACCTTTTGGAAGAAAGCGTATATATCAAATTTAAAAAAATACTTATTATCTTCCCAACAGTATAAAACGATTGTCCAGATCGTTATAGTATAAGTCAACTTATATTATTTTAACCAAGGGTCAAAATAGTATAAGTGAACGAACTCTACTTGGATCACAGTATGTAGAATTTAGGACCTATACTCAAAAAAGATAACCTCTAAAATATCAAGCACAGAAACGTGCATGTTGTTAATTTGGGTTTTATTATTAGAAGTCAGTTTAATTAAATAAGATATTTGTGAAGGATACGAGCCTCCTCGAAGATTTTTTTAAAATTTTGTATTTTTTTTTTTTTTTTTTTTTTTTTTTTTTTTTTTTTTTTTTTTTACAACGTATTGTTATGCACTAAACACGAATCCATTAATAAAAACAAGTCACTCTCAACCAAGAAAAAAGTTATTAAGCATTAAAGTTGACTGTTATGCAGGTTAGGAAAGCATTATAGTCCAGATGTATCCGAATCAAGCAACGATAATGATATTGACGTATTTAAGATGGTTTCAACATTAAATGTAGCAATAAAACACCCCAGGAATAAAACACATTGAGCAGTTGCTGAAATTGATTTTACACAAGAAAATTCGAGGCCAAATGCTGCAGAGATAGAGGCTTACTCTAGAAAGAAGAGAAATGAACAGAAAAAAAGGATAAAAAAAAGTTACATAACAGTATGATAAAAAGCATAGGACAGGAAGGGAAGCACAGATGTTTGGTCTGCAAAGAAGAGAAGCTTTTTTGGTGTAATTGCACATTGGATAAATTCAAATTTGGAGAGTCTGCTGCATTAGCTTGTTGTCGTTTCTGTGGAGCCCGTAAGTTGATAGAATAGCCCATTTACTAAATCATATACATTTGGACTTTGGAATTTGTGTACCGATAATTGTGGGCACAGTTACAGACAATGGGCTGAATTCATAAAAAATAAGGATATGCTTAGACTTGCAAATATCAAGGAAATTCTTCCATTTGTACTCATAATAATTTCAAGCAAAACCTTATACTTATAGAGTTGAAGCATATCCTTTTTCTCTTATAAAAACAAATGGGTATTCATAAATCTGACTATTTACTTAATATAAAAAGCATATCCTACAAAAAATCTGAGTGTGGTCAGTAGCAGACTCAGCTCAGAAGTAAAAGGTTGTTTTACATATTTTTCAACATGATGACAGATGTCTTGAATGTAAGGTGTGTAAACAATGTAGGGGGACTCGCTTATCCACACTTACTCGTGACTTTAAAGTACTGTACCGCTTTGAAGAAGAAAATGTGCAGTGCATTGCGAACAGATTTCTATAAAAAGTGAAGAAACTCAGAGGATGTGCGTTGTCACCTATTCATAGAAAGAAGGTATGTTTGCGTTATCTCAGTGATCCTGGCTAACGAAAAGGTATTGGTCAAGAACTTGTCGTTAGTCAAGCGACGGTAAAAGCGTAAATACACATTCAGATAAGTGGGTAAATGTTCGTACTTCCAACGGGGATATAACCGAGGCAAATCAGTTATTGCAAAGGAAGTATAAGTTCCCGTCAGCTATTAGTGTAGTCGACTGTACCCACATACAGAGATACTCAAACCAAAACTTCATGGAGATGAGTACATTAATCGAAAAGGAAAGCCTACTATGAATGTTCAAGCTACTAGTAATGCCAAAGAAACGTTTACTAGTGTTGACGTTAGTTGGCCTGAATCCGTGCATGACTCGAGGATATGAAAAAATTCATAAGTCTAAGAAATAAAAGCAATGTTGTGCTACTTGACGATGATGGATACAGTATAGAGCCATGTCTTATGATTCCATTTCAAAATAGCATTTTTTTTTTTTTAAAGGACCTGAAAAACATATAACAAGCTTTTAATAATAAAGTCCGTCACGCAGGAGCTGCATAACTAAGCACTTTCCTCAGAATTTGGGTAGTGTAGACTGCTTTCCAGAACAATTTGCTTAAAATATCCTACATAAATAAAATAAAAACGTGAATAGTTCTCATTTTGTAATGAGTAACTGATCAATTATTAATTATATACCGCGTTTCGTTACAATACAGCAGAAATTACGACCGGTATGAGTATATTAGGAATTTGGGTCCGGAGTAAACCCCCCCTCCTAATGAACCGATTTCGTTTATTTTTACAACACATATTTACCTGTGGATTAGCACTACGAATATCGAGTTTCGTCGAAATATACCAAAAATCACGGCTGGTAGTGGCGAATTGGTACTGTGGGTCCGGAGTAAACCCCCCCTTCTAATGAACCGATTTAGTTCATTTTTATATCTCACTTTTCTCTCTATATTAACACTACGAATACCAAGTTTCATTGAAATATAACAAATATTACGGCTGACATAGTCAAATAAGTGTTTTGGGTTCGGGGTAAACTCCCCCTTCCGGTGGACCGACTTTGGTGGTTAACGAACTCGTTCAATCGTTTGCTAATTGAATGCTATATACCAAGTTTCGTGACGAAAAAACAAAAACTCTGGCTGCTATCGTGTTAACAGACACATATATATATATATATATATATATATATATATGCATATATATATATATATATATATGCATATATATATATATATATATATATATAGATATATATAAATTTTAACGGGGGTCATTTTCGGTGTCTACTAGGTAGGATCGATAAAGATTTGAAGAAATTTTTCAAAAATTCCGTCATGAGTCCAACCTCAATAGCTACTTTCCTTCGGAGGAAAGTGCTAAAAAAAGAAAGAATGATAGTTGAACAATGCTTTGGCCAACTGAATCGCCGATTTCCTATTTTGCAGTACATTTCTAGTGTAAAATTAGAAAATTTACCCAAAATAATAGTAACCTGTGTATGATGTTCCAAATATACGTTCTCTGATCCAGATTTCAAAGTAATTGAAGAAGCTACCAAAAGAAGAACGTGAAGAAAACCATGACAACAATAATGATGAACCACCACTTTGCCATCAAGGACAAGAAATCAGAAGAAACCTGAGTATTGTAATTAACCATTTTAATGAAGTTTAAGTTTAGACGTTTATAAATTAAGTTTATAATTAAGTTATGTTTTTGAAAACTATAAGTTTATAAGTTCTCTCTGTTTGAAGAGAAAAAATGTTGAAGTAAAATAAAAATGTTTCAATTAATTTGTTATAAGATGAAATACGTTTTGATTTCCATCACAAACCGTTTTTGATGGGGTTTCCATATGGTGCATCATTTCCAACTTGTTCTCATAGTATGCCTTTGTACTATATCTATATAGTACTGATGCAACAAGACTAAGTGCTGGAGTTATTTTGTAGTCGTGTCTCTAGTTTCGTTTGTTTCATACTTCTCTCTGACTAATTTCTTTTTTGGTGACATTAATGATAGTGTTGGTTTAGGTTGACCAACAGTGACACTATATGATGGCTCAAAAGATGTTAGGCTCTTTATTTCTTGTGAAGTTGGTTTACTTCCTCTTGACTGGATAGATTCATCATCAAAAATAGCAGTCTGCATAGCCCCTCGAATTCTTCCAATAGTAGGATTGCTGTCACCTTCCATAGCATTCAGTAAATGCCCCAATCGAACAATTAAACAGTTTTATTTCAACCATTTATATAAGAATATGGAGGCCCGGTGGCCGTGAGCATTAAGGCATGAGCACTTAACACTCCGAGCCAAAGGGTCATGGGTTCAATTCCGACAAGGGTGGTGGCTTTTCTTTAGAAAAAAGAAAAGGCATCAGTCCTATCCTGGCTAAAAAAGGGTGGTAACCTATAGATAACCTGTCCTAACATTCGTAGTTATTAATAAATGGACGTTAAAATTTAATAATAATATAAGGATATCCTCGAAGTATAAGGAGACTTCAACCTTTTACTTTAAATCAGAACCTTATACTTCTACCTTTTGCTTAGAAGGTTATCCTGAAGGATATCCTTCATTTTTATGAAAACGGCTGTGGTATAACATATGTTAATCATGTGTATCATGATTCACTTGTTTAATGTGCCATGAAGTTTATTGTCTTAGTTAGTAGGCTATTGTTTTTTTGTTATGCTGTAATTTAGTTCAATAAAGCCTTTGTTACAAGGTTAAGTTTATTCTACAACCATTCTACAATGCCCCAATGGGATTAATTTCACCAAAGCTTTCAAAAATTCGGTGTTCATAAAGAAAATTTTTGTGTTCAAGAAGAAAACTATGAAATTGAATCTGGCAGCGATTATATTAGTTTTTTAATGAAAAAAGTTATTTAGAGTTATCAGATTTAAATGAGAACACCAGTAATCTTTTACAGCAACTTCCTCACCGTCTAAAGGGTGCAGCTCATACTCTCAGTTTATGTGCTTCTTCTGACATAGAAAAATCCATTAAAGAAAATCCACATATATTCTCCTTTCACCGCCAAATTTTGAAGAAGTGCAACAAGCTCGGGAAAGCTGAAAGAAGATGAAAGGCTGCCGAGATAGTTGAAAATGTACTCGCATTTACACTCATCTGAACAGATACAACTCGGAATTCGTTATGACTCTTTAAAGCATGTCTTAAGCATTAAAGACAAGATGCCTCAGTTGTCACAGGCTTTGCCTTTTATGTATATGTTAAATGAAAATGAATTTATTTATATTTCTGAAAACCTCAGATGTTTGGAGCCATTAGCCCAAGCCTTTGATATTTTACAAGGGGATAAAAATATATATTATGGAATATTGTTGCTTTCACTATTGGCACTTAGAAGAAAATTGCAAACATTAACAGAAACAGCCAATGGCCATAGCCATGTGCGGACAGTACCAGAATGGGTGACCAACCACGTGCCATTGGCATTATAAAAGGGTAGCACAACCTGTAGGTAGGAGGGAGTTGACAGTCCAATTGTTAATACACCATTTTTTATTTTATTTTTTGGTGAAAAATATTAGTATCACTATCAAATATAAATAAAAAGTATATAAGTAACTAGTTCGAATAATTTTAAAAACTTTTGTCAAAAAAGTACTCTGTATAATCAATAATTATTATATATATATATATATATATATATATATATATATATATATATATATATATATATATATATATATTGAGAAGTGAGAACGAACCGCAAGCGGATAATGCAACACCATTCCGGGAATCGTCAGAGGACTCCATAGCAACAACAGAAATTGTATTGAATGGCGGGAACCATACCATGGCGGGAAAGAGCTAATGAGATGCATCCGTGGCACGTGGACCAACTCATGAGATTTTTAACAGACAAATTTGAAGAGAACTATAAAAAAATTTATGATATGAATCGTGAAATAAGTAAAAATAATAAAATATTAGAAAGTAAGATAGACGCAAGAAGAATGAAGCAAAATAAACAATTTAACGATTTATGTGCAGCGTTAAATAATAGGGAAATTAAAGTAACCAAAGAGACAGATTATAAATTACTATCATTAAGAAAGGAAATACATGAACAAAATTCCGAAATCGAGAAAACAATACAAATTGTGGATCAAAAACAAAAAATGACCACAAATGAAATAGTAACTATAAAATAAAATTTTGCTAAATTAGAAGAAAAAACGATTGAGAACAAACAAACATGTGAAACAAATCACAAGAACATAGAGGGAAAAACAAGATTTTTAAAAGATAGGATGGAAGGGAATAAAAACAAAATAGACCAAGTAGAAAAAAAACCAGATCTATTTAAAGAAACAATAACTAAAGAATAAATATAATTGCCCTTTTTAGGAAACATAATAACTACAAATGGTCTTATAAAAGAACCCAGTAAAGTTGATGATTTAGTAAATTTTCCACAACCAAAAAATAAGAAAGAACTACAAAGTTTCCTTGGATTAGTAAATTTTTACAACAAATTTTGTCCAAATTATGGAGAGATATCAAAACCATTATACTACATAACTTCAGCAAAAATTAAATTTTTTAGGAAAACTGATCACCAAAATGCTTTTGAAAATTTGAAATCTTTATTAAATAAAAATATTGTATTAATATACCCGGATTATAACTCCATCCACGTTCAATACGGGCTGGGATGCTTAGTCCTACCACATTTAGGCCCTCAAGGTTGGAGGAACAAGTACTCTGACACACACACTATGCTCAGCACAATACATACACCCCACACTTACAGACAAAGGACATTCATGGTACACACCCTAGGAGCACCTTTCCTAGGAAGACATACACCCAAGACAAAGTGGAGAGTGCTTGAGCCAGGGCTGGATGGCAGTAGGTGTTTAAATAATTCTGTCTCTATCGACCTCCTTGGGGCACCAGGCGACCCCCCATTGCATTGTAGCCCACTGCAGGGAGAGGGGGTAGTACCTGTAGTGTAATTTACCAACCTCATACTCGTGGGAATCATATGAACCCTAAAAACTTAAAAAATAAATAAACCCTAGAGTAATTACCGCTCAATGAGGATTCTTGCGAATCACTTAGGAGAAATGGATCAGAAAGAGCCAATCAGTCGTTGAAATGATGGCAAGTTTGGATCTCGTCATAAGTGACACAACGGAGCATGAGATGGCAACATCCGCTCCCGGTGTCGCAGGAACTAGCAGAGTGACGTTGATCCCTAGAAGCATCCCCTCCAAAGAAACCAATTTTGGAAATAAACTTCCTATGGATGTGAGGGAGAAAATGAAACACCGCCAAAAGGATGAGTAAAGAGGCATCTGGAGGAGAGACGGAAGTGCCCGCTAATCCTAAGGAAACAGCTAAGAGGTCAAGCGAGACCTCTAGCAACCCGTGTCTAGCCCCCTGAGTGTGGATCCACCTGAGAATCCGGCTCGGGGGGTGGTCCGGTGGGGTCGGTTGGGGGTGTGGCTCCCGTTGCTCCGCAGGGTGACCTTGGTGGAGTCGGGGATCCCCCGGCTCTGGCACGAGACACTGGTCAGCAACAATGATCTCTGTGCTGCAGATCAACCTACATCACTGCAGGACGGCAACCAGTTCGCTCCTATAGTATGTGGTGAGTAAAAACATTAATATTATTCCAATCCAAGAACCTTGGATACATAAAAGGCAGATTGCAGGACTTAAAACAGCTGGTTTTCAGCTGCTCAGTCACCCGTGCGACAATGCTCGGGACTGCATTCTGCTTAACAATAAACTTAACAGCTTTCCTCTGTGGTCTCTCTGTTCTAGGGATTCTGCAGCAGTAAGAATACCATTTGGGACGGGGATCAACCTTGGCTCCATCTATCTTCCAGGGGACGAGCCGACGGTGACCCCCGGACTGGAAACCACGGTGCAATACCTTAAATACCACCACCTAGGTGGCATCATAGGTATGAATGCCAATGCACACAACCTCATATGGGGAAGTACCAACACCAACAGCAGAGGTGAGACCCTCTTAGAGTATTTTCTTGTTAACAATATAGTAATTAATAACAGAGGTAATAAGCCCACTTTTGAGAATGCCATTAGACAAGAAGTTCTTGATATAACAGTAACCATTGACGACAAAAATCTCCTCAACATCCACAACTGGAATGTTGTAAAAGAATTCACAGGTTTCGACCATAAGTACATTAGGTTTGACCTAGAGTACCAACGATCAGTACTTCTCAGTTATAGAAACCCCAAGGGGACAGATTGGCAAGGCTATACGGACTCTCTTTGTGAAAAACTACAGTGTTGTCCAAGCCACGCAAGTCACCCTCTTGAAGTTGAGCTTCTTAACTGTGAACTCACAAAGGCCATAACAATGGCCTTTGAAGAGAATTGTAAACTCACCACCAAGAGAACGCCTAGAGCTGTTCCATGGTGGAATTCCACTGATGAAATGAGGAAGAGAACTAGGAAACTCTTCAACAAAGCAAAGAGAACCGGCTCATGGGACCTATATAAAAGGTCCTTGACAGAATATAACAATGCTCTCAGAAAAACCAAAAGGGATACCTGGAGGAACTTCTGTGAAGAAATTAATGATACCACAATGAGTTGTAGGTTAAGCAAAGTCATATCAAAGTCGAACATCAAGGCGATATGACAGGCCCTAATGGAAGAACAAAAGAAGGAGAGTCCCTTAAGTTCCTTCTGGATACCCACTTCCCAAACAATGAGAAAGGCATAACACGCAATCAACTCACTACAGAGTTCTGACACCTTATGAGAGCTCCAGACTGGACTCTAGCTAAAGAACTGGTAACAGCTGAATCGGAGAGGTGGGCCATCAGGTCCTTTCATCCCTACAAGTCACCAGGAATGGATAATATTTACCCATGCCTTTTACAAAATGGCCTTGATAGTCTGCTCTCAAGGATTGTTAACCTCCTGAGAGGAAGCCTTGCCTACGGGTACAAACCAACGAATTGGAGAGAAGTACGTGTTGTGTTTATACCGAAGCAAGGTAAGAACCACAATGATCATCCAAAAGCTTACAGACCAATATGCCTGACATCCTTCCTAATGAAGACACTAGAGAAGTTGGTGGACAGGCACATCAGGGACAACTTTCTTAGGCATGCACCATTAGAAACAACGCAGTATGCCTATCAATCTGGCAAATCATGCGAAAGCGCGTTGCACTGTCTAGTACAGAAAATAGAAGAATCCATCAATAATAAGGAAATTGCTCTTGGAGCATTTCTGGACATTGAGGGAGCATTCGATAACAACCCACTGAACACAATAGCAGAAGCTATGGGGAGCTTTAACATTGATCCTATCATCACCGGGTGGACACTGGCTATGTTGAGTGAAAGAATAGTTTGTGCCAACCTGGGGAAGACCAACATACGTATCAAGGCTACAAGAGGATGTCTTCAAGGAGGGGTTTTATCTCCACTGCTGTGGTGCCTGGTAGTCAACTCTATCATTAAGGAGCTAAATAATGCAGGCTTCTATACCCAGGGCTATGCTGACAACCTTGCCATATTAATTAGAGGCAGTATACCTACAGTGATAATGGACCTAATGAACGAAGCACTCAAACGGGTTATAAGTTGGAGCTCTAGGTCAGGACTCTGCACAAATGCACACAAGACAGTCATCGTCCCTTTTACTAAAAAGCGACGACCGGAATATGGCACTCTAAGAATTCAAGAGACTATTATTCCTCTAAGCAGTTCAGTGAAGTACTTAGGAGTATTACTGGACACTAAGCTAACTTGGAAAATACACTTGGCACACGTAAGAAATAAGGTCACGTTTGCATTGTGGACATGTAAGAGGCGGTGCGCTAGTACCTGGGGGCTTAAACCACACATTGCCAGATGGCTATACCTGAACGTAATCAGGCCAATTGTTGCCTATGGTGAACTGGTCTGTTGGCACCGATTGGACACAAAATATATGCATGCCATAGTGAATAGAATTCAAAGACAAGGAAGCCTCCTTATAGGTGGGGTAATGGGTTCAACACCCACTCTCGCCCTGGAGGGACTCTTAGATATACCACCATTACATTTGCATGCAGCTCGGATGGCCATGATCACAGCTCATAGGCTGACCTCTCTGAACGTGATCAGAACGCCTCAGGCACAGGGAGGACACTCAACAATCTTTAGGATTATTGAAAGTACCCCAAAATTGGGTATTCCGTCGGATACAATCATCCCGGAATATGATTTCAAAAGAAGCTTCAAAGTCAACACTGGAGTGGAGCGAAAATCCATGGTGACCACACCAGTGAACATACCTAATGGATTCAACGTCTACGCAGATGGATCGAAGACCCCAGAGGGGACTGGCTCAAGAATATGGTATAGTGGGTGCCAAGGGGGGAGGCTGCCGCATTGCCTTAGGAAAGGAGCCACCGGTCTTTCAGGCTGAAGTATATGCAATCCTTGCTGCCGCAATTCAGTTGAGAGGGACACAATGCAGCCAGGAAAGGATTAATTTTCTAACGGACAGCTTAGCTGCCTGTAAGGCTCTAAAAACCCCAATGACTACATCAAAACTGGTCAGGGAATGTAAAATGGAACTTAATGAATTGGCCAAGAATAGGAACTGTTTTGAGATCCGCTGGATACCTGGGCACAGTGGAATCCCTGGCAATGAAAGGGCGGACCTTCAAACGGACAATTTACCAATGGCTACATAGGAAGCAACAAAACATGTGGGAAAACCAGACTTTCAAGCACACAAAATTCTTTATTCAAAAGCCTTCTGGAGAACCCTGGAAGGAGCTGAAGCTCCTTAACAGAGCAGAGCTTCAAGAAGCAATTGGAATAATTACAGGACACTGCAAACTGAACAAGCACCTTCACAGGATGAAGATAGTCAACTCCCCCATCTGCAGATGGTGCGGAGCAGAAGAACAGACGCCAATACACATCATCCATGATTGTGAACAGCTAGATCACATACGTTTTAGGTACTTTGGTGTTACAAAGGATACCAATCTTGACCCAAGCGAAATATCGATAAGGAGACTTCTGGATTACTGGAAGGTAGTACTCTGAGGAGAGATAACAACGGATAGCACAATAGGTCGCACGGCCGCGGTGCGCTCCCACTGAGGAGGACAACTCGGAAAATATTGTATTGTACCTGGATTATAATAAAGAATTTTATTTGGAAACTGATGCATCTGCATTTTCTTCTGGTGGGATATTAAATCAGTTGGGAGAAAATAAAGAAAAACAAGTAATAGGAACTACTATAGTACTGAAAAAGAGATTCACTCAATTATTCACTCAATTAAAAAATTCTATGTTATCATAGCTGGATACCCTACAATTATTAGAACAGATTGTAAATCCATCATTTTTATGCAATCTTGCAAAAATCCTCCAGATCGAATTATTAGATGGATGAATTTTTTAAATAATTTACCGTTTAAATATGAGCATATTCCTGGAAAAGACAATTTTATGGCAGACTATATCAGTCGAATACCCATTATGAATAAGTCAAAATTAAAAGAATATAGGTTAAACAATCTAAATTTAGAAATACTTTTTCAGAACCTAGTAACAAACCAGAAAGTGAGCATCGATTTAACCCTCGACAAGGCACGGTATCCAGTAGATAAATAGGCGCAACGTCTTAGGGGAATCCGCTATGATAGGATAGAGTAGAGTGGGGCAGCTCCCCCACTTCTAGCTGCTTTTTTCATTGTTACCGTCACTTCAGTTTTTAATTGTTGCTCGTCGGATGAGGTTAAGCCTGATTTTGCCCTATTTGTGCTTCTTAGATACATTGCGCGTTCCCAGGTAATTAATTCTTATTTACGTTTTTTTTTTTTTAATTTTGTCCCTATTAGGTTCTATTTGGTCCTTTGCATGTTAGATAATTTATGACTATGTCTGAAATATCCATTTGAGTATTAAAATTACAGTATTATCTCTCAGATATCGCGTGTCCCCGTGTTTCTTCAGCTTCAAACTATCGATTTTTTTTTTTTTTTTTTTTTTTTTTTTTTTTTTTTTTTTTTTATTTCAGAAAATGGAAAAGTCACAAGAACTGTTTAACCTTAATGACATAAATGATGTTCAGAATGTACAAAGACTGCTTTTAGATTTAAGTGACGACAAAGATGAAACTAATACGCTAGACGTTATTGACAATCTTGACGGCGATGAAGAAGAAAAGAGGATTGAAGAAAGAGAAGGTGATTCCGAGTCTGAGCAGAGTGATGATAGAGAATTTGAAGAATTAGAAGAAAAATGAACCAGAAGAGGAAGTCCAGGCATACTACACTGCTTTTCGAAAATTAAAAAACAAAATAATAAATTTTTGGAAGTGGAAGAAGGTTCCATTGCAATAAAATGTCCAGAAGCATTGGAATTGTTTTAGAGGAAGCTAAATTGGCCAAATCTCTGATAAATGCATGGGAGCTCTTCTTCGACTCAGATCTACTGAATCTTATCGTGAAGAATACCAACTTGTACATCGAGCTCGAGAAAAAGGCGAGTTTTAGTAGAGACAGAGATTGCCAACCAACAGATTTGATAGAAATTAGGGCCTTCCCTAGATCTATGGGATACAAATGGTTTGGGTGTAGAAATCTTTGACATGGTAATGAGTCGCAAGCGGTTCTTATTTTTGTTAGACTGCCTAAGATTCGAACGATAGAAGAACCAGAGCCGAAAGATTACTATTTGACTGTTTAGCTCCCATCAGAGAAATTTTGCAAATGTTTTCGAAAAACTGCCAAAAACATTTTGCTCCAGGTGACAATGTCACGCTTGATGAAAAATTAGAAGGTTTTTGTGGCCGTTGCAGCTTCATAAAATATATATCTTCAAAACCAAATAAATAAAGACTGAAGATTTATGCCATGTTTGATAGTAAAGTACATTATACATACAATTTAGAAGTATACATGGGCACTCAACCGGAGGATTCACCATTCTGTGTAAGTAATAAGCCAGTTGACGTGGTTAAAAGGCTGTGTGATCCCATTCTGAATAATGGTCGTAATTGCACGATGGATAACTGGTTCACAGATGTCAAATTAGTTGAGGAACTGGCCGATAAAGGGTTAAGTGTTGTGGGCACCTCAAGAAAAAATAAATATCAAATCCCCTTAGCCCTAAAGTCAATCATAATCGAAAAGTAAACTCTAGTGTTTTTGGATTTTGTCCTAAAGCGACTCTTGTATCTTATGTTCCAAAGCCAAAAAGAAAAACGTCATATTAATTTCATCTATGCACAACTCTGGAACCATTGACGAGTCGACTAGAGAAAAGAGTAAGCCCGAAATAATTTCTTATTACAATCATACCATAGGTGGTGTAGATTCAAACGATCAAATGTGCAAGAACTTCAGTGTGAAGCGCCGAACCCGACGGTGGCCAATGGTAATTTTTTATTCCCTATTAAATATGGCAGGGATAAATTCACAAGTGATTCTAATAAATAATTCGGGAAAAGCCAAAAGACTGAGAGAATTTTTGAGAGAGCTGGGAATCCAGTTGATTATGGGACAGATTGAACGGCGTTCAACAAACACCAAAGGTTTGCATATTGTTTTACAACAAAGATTAAATTTTTTTTTATATCACGACTGAAAAAAATAAATCCAGCCGCAGAAATTCACGACAACAATGTTGCTGAGGCCAACAATACCTCAACAATGCAGGACAATAATAGTAACATTATTGACAGCAGCATATCTGAGCAAGATGTACATGAAGTCACTTCGGGGATGGAACTAAGAGACAGGGCTGTCATTACACATCCATCTGGGAAAAGTCGTAAACGTTGTGAACCATGTGTAGCCTCAAAAGAAAAACAAGATTCAGGCAATATGCATGTAAGGCATGTGAGAAAATTATATGTGTTCAACACGCTAATCTTTTATGTGGTGACTGTTGCCTAAATGCAAAGACATTTATCAATGAAAAGATAAGTCAATAACTTTTTTGTGCTTTTTTGAACACTGAACTTCCTTCTATTTTTAGTTTCCTTGTTCTTCTTTTGAATTATTTGTATATAGTTCTATTGTTCTTTTAATCTTTGTATGTTTTACTGATTTGACTTATTTTTAGTATACTCAACATAACAGTTACAACATTGGGGGGGTGGATTCCCGAGGGTTGAATGAAAATTTGGAAAGAAAACCAACTAAATACCAAATTATAAATAATATAGTCCATAAAAAATAAATTTGTTGTAATTCCAACTAAAGATGATATAAAGAAATTAATAAATATCGGTCATAATACATTTTGTCATGTAGGAGTAACCAAGTGCTATCAAATTATAAAAGAAAGATTTACCTTTCCAAAATTAAGAAAAATTATAAATCAAGAAATTAATAAATGTCTGAAATGCCAATTAAATAAACCACGAAAAGTGAACGAAGTACCAGAACAAACCATTATACCTAAATGTCATTTGGATCTTATATCCATCTTGGACCTTTAATCTCAATCGGGAATTATCGCTATGTCTTTGTCGTATTAGAAAATTTTACTAAACTAACCAAATTATACCCTAAAAAAAACTAACATAAAAGAAGCCATCAATTCAATGAACCTAATTTTTGAAACTATTGGAAAATCTAAGCGATAATGCTACTTCATTTACATCGATAAAATGGGAAACCTTTCTTATGAAAAACAACATTTTAACTTAAATAAGACATCCTTGTGGGAATAACTCTGAAAGAACTAACCGAGATGTGCTCACATACCTGAGAATTATTTTAAATAAAAATCAATACCACTGGAAAACAAATTTAGAAAAGATTGAAGATTGTATAAATACTATTTATCATGCTACTACAGGTTTTACTCCCATTGAAGCTAGGTTCGGTATAAAACCAAGAAGGTTCTGGGATCATTACATAGGGGAAGGTTTAAATCAAGAAGAAATTTTAACATTAGAAGAAATAGAACAAGAAATTAAAATTAATTTTCAGAAATTAAAAGATAAAAAGTCCGACTCGCAGGAACTGCAGCATCTTAGCACGGTTCCGTTCATGTCCCTAGTGCCATTTGATAAGCTTAGAAAAGAAATAAACTTAGCACTTATTTCTGCGATTGACATCGCCTAATCAAAACTTTCATTAGAACCTTTTTTGTAGAGCATTTAGTAAGCTTTCCAATGGTATTCTTCCGTTTCCCAAGATTCTTAACCTTTTTCGAGATATTAAGGAAAGTATACAAAGTTACCAAAACTTTTTTATGTCTGTTAATAAAATAGTTTATTCTAACCCTTCCCTAACTCCAAACGCAACCAAAATTTCAACATATTAGTTTTAATGAAAGTAGAAGATGCAGTAAATGTTTCAACTGAATCCCATGATTCTAAGTACCCAAACCAAAAACGGCATTCAAAAATTATTTTTTCAGTTTTCTCGAAAACGGTTAAAGCTATCGCCTTGAAAATGGTTTCATTCGTTTTCCTAGCCCAAGAAGCCTATAAAACGAGTACTTACAAGCTTATGAACTCAAAAACGTAAGCGTTACAATTTTTTTTGCGCGAATTTCGCCCCAAACGCCATCTTCCAGTGGGCGGATTTTGCTGGTTAACGAACTTGACCTTTCAAATTGGACGACAGATTTTTGTACCAAATTTCATCAAAATCGGACCATCAGGGAAGCCAGAAATGAGCGAACAGACAAATATATATATATATATATATATATATATATATATATATATATAAATATATACATATATATATATATATATATATATATATATATA